>CAUYTI010130095.1:22500-49955 GCA_963575145.1 Galago senegalensis
TGAACACAGTACTCAACAAATCAATTATCTCCTAATAATGACCTGTTCCTTTTTGAACAGAAGCGTCTCTGAAGAAGATAGGTGCATGGCCTACAAACACATGAAAAAATGCTCATGATCTTTAATCATCAGAGAAATGCAAATCAAAACCACTTTGAGATATTATCTAATGCTAGTAAAATTAGCCCACATCACAAAATCCCAAAACTACAGATGTTGGCATGGATGTGGAGAGAAGGGAACACTTCTGTACTGCTGCTGGGAATGCAAGCTAATATGTCCTTTTTGGAAAGAAGTCTGGAAAATACTCAAGGCACTGAAAGTAGACCTGTAGTTTGATCCTGCAACTCCTCTATGAGGTATATACCCAAATGACCAAAAATTGTTTTACAACAAAGACATTTGCACCAGAATGTTTATTGCAGCCCAATTCATGATTGCTAATTCATGGAAGCAGCCCAAGTGCCCATAGACTCATGAATGGATAAACAAATTGTGGTATATGAATACCATGGAATACTATGCAGCCATAAAAAGATTGAGACTTTACATCTTTTATGTTTACCTGGATGGAGCTGGAATGTATTCTTCTTAGTAAAGTATCTCAAGAAAGGAAGAAAAAGTAGCCAATGTACTCATTACTACTATGAAACCAATATATAATCACCTACACTTTCATACAAATGATAAAACACAACTATAGCCCAGAAGAGGGAGGGAATAGGGAGAGAGGGGAGGAGAGGGGGGAGGTCTGGAGAGGGGGGAGGCCTAGAGGAGGGAGGGTATTTGGTGGGACCTCACCTAATGTGCACAATGCAAGGGTACATGTCAAATCTATTAAGAGTAGAGTATAAATGTCCTACCACAACAAATAAGTAAGTGAGGTGAAGGTTATGTTAACCAGTTTGACTTAAGCATTCTACATTGTATATCAAATCAGCACACTGTACCCCATAAATGCATTAATGTACACAGTTATGGTTTAATACAAATAAATACATAAATAGAAAGAGAAAAAAGAAAAGAAAGGTACCTCACCTTCATGCCAGTACTCTTTCCCACTACCTGGAGATTTCCAAAATACTTTATACAAATGGAGTCATACCACACATACTATTTTGTTAAGTGCTTTTTACATTTTACATCATCATACTAATTTGGGGGTAGTTTTACATTTTCTCTGTTGTTGTACCAGCATTCTAAAACCAATTCCATGTTGATGTTACATAGATGTTTCAATTAAAAAATATAAAATGTTAAAAATAAATAAAAACAAATTGTGGCAGACACTCCCAGTAGTACCTCATTCCCTTTTGAGGATAAAACCTAAGCTGACAATACATTCAACAGAAACACATTTCCAAGGGGGTCATGAGTTCTAAGAATGATGAAAAAGTAAGGCTGCCATAATTCTGGGTCTTCCTTGTAGTTGGCACTCTGACCCCTTCAATACCTTTTTTTGCAGTAATCAAGTAGAAATATTGACCCTTCCTAGGCTCTGAAATCTGAAAATTATCATTTCCCGGAACTAATTAAAGTTACATTTTAATTTTTTCTGAATAAAATGCATGATGGTAATAAAGGTAAAATCGCAGGGTTTTTTGTTTTTTAGCATCCTAGCATTGTCTGTTCACTAAAATTATAGCAAGAACTTAACATATTAATTATTGAAAAGCATTTGGCATTAAAAATGAATAGATGTGAATAATTAGTAAACGTTGAGAAGGCGTGCAAACTCAAATATAAGTAGATTTTACTTAAAATATGCTACGGAAATGAAAGAATGGCTTTTTTCTCAATAATGCCACTCTTCAGGTTGCGTAATTGCTGTGAACAAATTGCCAGTTTATGGAACTGAATGTATATGCTAATTAGGGCACTCGTTCAACATTTTATCTCATATAATATGTATTTTATATAGTATTTGAATTGAAATATTGACAAAGGCACATTTGGGGGTTTGGTTCTCTTTATTAATCTATGCCTTTTCAATTAAGAAAATGAAGATTTGTTGCAAAAAAACACAGATATGTATTTTAGAAATCAAGAGTAAGGAATTTGAGCTGTAATTTAAAATACAGAATTGAAAAAATTTTAAAACGAGACCAGGAAATGACCATTTCTTACCCCTAACACTACCACAGCGACTCTATGTATAGCTAAACAAGTCCTACCAGGTTTCAGAATCTGTCACAGTTCATATTTGATTTAGCTAATCACAGTGCTTCTGGAGATAATCAGATATATGAGAGGAGACTCAAACACGGAAATCCAGCCTCTTAAATGAGCCTAATTTGCACAAAAGCAATCTAATTTGACTTTCTGCTCCTGCTGTTAAAGATATCCCCAAACTGCCCCAGCAACTGATCAGTGCATATGGCACTTGTGTTGACAGAGACGTTAGTTTCACTGAAGAAGCAAATCTTCCCAAGCTGTAAGTTAGCCGTGACGCATCTCATTATCTCACCTTTCTGCCACATAATAAAGTGAGTGCAATAGAAAACTAATCTCTTTTTTAATTAGATCATAACTGTGTACATTACTGCATTTATGGGGTACAATGTGCTGATTTTATATACTGTTTGGAATGTGTACATCAAACAGGTTAACATAGTGTTTACCCCACTTATTTAATTATTATGTTTAGACGTTTTATTTTCTCAGATGGGAAGGATTTTTCCACTTCTTGCTTTAGGAGCTCAAATTTTCTAATTTTTGCACATTATGTAAATTAATTAAAAAATTTTACCAATGGGGGGAAAAAGAAAACAAATCTCTCTTGAGAAAAGCAACAAAAGTGAAAAACCATCTCTGTGTGGTGACTGCTACTAATAACTGGAAAAGGGGGATGAAATCTCACTTGCCTTCACGGATTTCTTTTGTTCTCTCTTTCTCTACTTATGTTAACCTTTAAAACGAGACCTTGATGATAGCTGGGGGGTGTGCATCGCTGGTGCCAGGTGGGGTTAGCTAGTTAGAGTACGTACAAAGGAAGGGCATCTCAATCTCTTCTATTGCCTTTAAATTATGGAAAGCAACAGGCACGGCAACTGCTTTTTTAAAATTCAAAATATTAAGTGGGTATAAATGTTTTTGTTACGTGGACACACTGTGTCATGCTGACGTCAGGACTTTCAGTGTGCCTGTCACTTGGATAGTGGACACCCGTGTTTAATAACAGTGGACACAAAATAAATCTAGGATGATCTTATTCATATTCTCCATTATTAGTTGCATAATTTAAAATATGTCTAATAATTGTATTCCTCTGAAAAATCTTTAAAGCTCAGAATATTGTACAAAATTTATTTGAAAATTTGAAAGTCATCATATAGGATGTCATGAAATCACTGTTTAGAGAAAAATGTGTTTCTATAGAATACATAAAATGAAATCCACCTATTAAAAACTACAAGCTCAAGAGAGTTCCCCGGCATAAGACTTTCAATGCAATGCTAGGTTATTGGTTTATGTAATTTTCTATATTGCTTAAGGCAATTACCAATAGTTACAGAACTGGAAACCAATGGAAAATAAAAAACCCAGTTAATGAAAAAAGCATAGTGGATATATTGAATTAGTTTAATAGCAAGTGCTGAGGAAGGAAGAAACGCTTTTCTATCTCTTTACCCACTCTCCAGTTTGTTCCCTGAAGCGTGAGATTTGAGTGCCCGTAGACAATATTATTGTTTGGCTCACAGAGCTATAAAATACTTTTGGCACCCTCATTTGAAAAATGTGGCTGTTGACATTTAAATGACTCTGTTAAGATTTGACCTGGAAAATTACAGTGGATGCTCTGGGCTTTATTACCAGAAGAATTAGAAGGAGTTGAAAAAGAGCAACACAATTAAGAAGGAAAATGGGAAGAGGAACATTAAAATTGTATTACTAGAACAAGTGACGGGGAAACAGACATGTAGATATATTGTGTCCAAAGAATGGTGATGTAAGTATGAAGACAACAGTGAGATTTGTTGCAACCCGTCGGGCTCCTATGGCCCTGGTCTCGGTTAACGCAGGAAGGAACCAGGTGAGAAGCGGATTAGAAGTACAAGCTTGTGGAAGGCGGGCTAGCCCTTACTTTCCGGGTAGCCCCGAGCAACCTCCGCACCAGCCTTTTATTGAAAGGGAATCATCCAGGTGAGGGGAGTAATTAACAATGACCACATGCTGAGGGCACGGGCTCCTCCCACAAGGAACTCCTGTGGAGGAATGACCCGAGGTCCAGGCCTCAGCTACAGATCATCTTGCTCAGATGTTGGCGTCTCCTACAAGGGAGTTCTCTCTAACTCATTTCAGGAAGCTCGTATCACTTTGACACTGTAGCCAGGAAATGATGCAACAAAGAAAGAAAACTACAGACCAATGTCTTTTATGAATGTAGATGGAAAAGTCCTCAACAAAATACTAGCAAGCCTAATTCAATAGCACTTTAAAAAGGTAATTCATCATGATCAAGTGGGCTTCATCCTAGGCATGCAAGGATGGTTCAATATATGCAAGTCAGTAAATGTGATTCACAAAATAGACAGGAGCAAAACTGAAGACCATATGATGATCTCAACAGATGCAGAAAAAGCATTCAAGAAATTTCAGCACCTTTTCACGATAAAAACCTTTAACAAACTTGGCATGAAAGGAACATATCTCTAAGTTATAGAAGCCATATATGATAAATCCACAGCCAACATCATGCTGAATGGGGCAGATTTGAAAACATCCCCCCTAAAAATTGTAACAAGACAAGGGTGCCCACTGTCACCTCTCTTCCGCATAGTGCTGGAAGTCCTCGCCAGAGCGGTCAGGCAAGAGAAGGAGACAAAGGGGATCCATACTGGGAGAGGGGAGGTCAGACTCTCTTTGTTTGCTGATGATATTAACTAGAAAACACTAAAGACTCCTCCAAAAGGCCTAAGAATTGATATATAAAGTCAGTAAAGACTCAGGTCATAAGTTCAATGTATGCAAATCAGTAGCATATCTATATTCTAATATCAGTCAAGCTGAGAATCAAATCAAGAACTCAATATCATTTACAATTACTACAAAGAAAATAATATACTTAACTTAATGGGGAGTGAAAGATCTCTACAAAGAGAACACAAAACACTGTTCTCCAAAAGGTAGGTGCCAAGACAGAATGTGCAAGGTTTTCTTTCTTTCTCCTTTTTCTTATTCAGAAGAAATGCCTGTGAAAGAAAATGAGGAGGGAACCCAAGTTTAGCAGAACTTTCAGATCATGAAATGAGTCTCACTCAGCTTGCAGGAAAGTGGGAAAGAGGCAGGTGAAATATTTGCTTTGACGTCTTGGGAAGGGTCACCAGAGTGGAGGGGCCGCTGAGCCAGGTGGGGCTGTTTGCAGTATTCCAGGTGGTCTGCTATGTGCAGCCCTGGCTGTGGGCACCCGTGGGAGGAGAGATCTCCACCCAGATGCTGGGATTGCAGAATGTGGTGTGGGACCCTTGCTCAACCATGCACCCTGCATTGATTTGGGAGGTCCATTTTCCCAGCTGACACAACTTACTGAATTGGCTTTGTGAACCCAAGTACTGGATTTTACTCTTAGTCCTCTTAAATTTTATTTTGTTAGAATTGGTTCCTTTTCCCAACCCCAGAGTGTCTCTTTATGTTCTCCTTATTGTATGGTTGCTTTCACTCAGTTTAACATCAGCTCTAAATGCGATGGCTGTGCCCTCTGTCTTCATTCTACTTAACTGAGAGAGATGCTCACAGGACAGTCTCATCGACACTCCAGAAACAATGTTCCACAATAGCAGAGACCCTTGGCCCTAACAACCAGCACGGTGGACACAGTGCAGGTTTGTAAAGTGTGGTCCAGCTGTGCTCCTGACTGAATGTGTGCTTCTGAAGGAAACACACTGAAGTGCAATAACTTGGATGAGATTGGCCCTTGTGATGAAAAATCACACACTCACACAGTCAGGACCACACTCCAGGTGTGCTAGCTGCCAGTTTGTGGTGACAAACCTTGTGAGGTCACCAAGAGAACTTTAGGAGATTTTCTGTGCACGCCTGCATCTGCATTGCTATGCTTGCCTGTCTGTGCCCGCACCTGTCCCTCCTTTACATTTATTCCTGCGTCTGTGTTCATCACATTCATAACTATATATCTTTGCCTACATCTATATATATCATATCTGTAATTATATTTTGAGTAGAAAAAATTCTACCATGTATAAAAGACTTGAACCATGTACTACCCTTTCTACAATTAGAAAGAGGTTGTAAATTGAAGCATTTTATCTGCTGACTGCAAAATAAACTTTCAGGGTCAAATTGTATTGAAATAATTTTCTTTTGTTTGAGAGTTCTAATAAAATTATGAGGGAACTGGAGAGAAGGCAAAGGAATTTGCAACCGCCCTGGGGATGTTACTACGGCTCTAATCTCAACCATCTGGGTAGGAACTCTGGCTCTACCCACTTCTCCTCAAGTGATTCTTCCTGTGACAAATACAGACCAAGTATTTCCTATGTTAGTGAGAGCATTAAACGAGATAGCCCACTTCATTTGTAAGAGTGTCCAGCAAGCAGCCCCAAGCACTTAGCATAAGGCCTGGCATGGGGAGTGCTCAGTGGACACCAGGTGTTACAAATCGCTTAGTTCATTTTCTAGGTTATTTTCATCTTGAAAATATTTAGGGAGCTGAAATTGTCTTCTGCCAGGCTGTGAATGTCTCTTTCATTTTTATGGTATTTTTAATATATATGATTATAAAATTTTATGTAGCCAAATTCATTAATATACTTTAGTATTTATACGTTTATTAATTATTTAAGAAATGATGGTACATTTTAATTTTGAGAAGATAGTGCTCATCTTTTCCCCTAAACACTTTAAAGGGTTATTTTTTACATTAGATCTTTAATTCACCAATAATACAGACTAGGTAAAGAACTGCACAATTCAAAAAGAAAAATACAAAATGCCTGATAGAAAAATATGCAAAAGAGCAGGCAAGTTATAGAAGAGAAAACTAAATGGCTGGTGACCTTGTGGAAAGATCCCAACCTCACTGGTAACCAGTAAAATGAATTTCAACCCACAGGAGATGACACTGTGATACGACTGGACATGTTATAAAGGCTGACAATGCCCAGTGCTGGAGAACTCTGCATCTGTGATACGACTGGACATGTTATAACGGCTGACAATGCCCAGTGCTGGAGAACCCTGCATCTGTGATACGACTGGACATGTTATAACGGCTGACAATGCCCAGTGCTGGAGAACTCTGCGTCTGTGATACGACTGGACATTTTATAAAGGCTGACAATGCCCAGTGCTGGAGAACCATGCGTCTGTGATACGACTGGACATGTTATAAAGGCTGACAATGCCCAGTGCTGGAGAACTCTGCATCTGTGATACGACTGGACATGTTATAAAGGCTGACAATGCCCAGTGCTGGAGAACCCTGCATCTGTTTTCTTTCAGAACGTCATCCCTTCCCAGCCTCTCTGCTCTCTCCACCTGGGCACCTTGTTATTCATAGATTAAGCGTGCACAATCTATCTTCACTATCTCTCATTTCTAGAAATTTTTTTTCTTTCAGTTTTTGGCCAGGGCTGGGTTAGAACCCACTACCTCCGGCATATGGGGCCAGCACCCTACTGCATTGAGTCACAGGTACTGCCCATTTCTAGAAACTTTTAATGCTCTTTTTCTAAGTCTTGAAAGACTGCTCAATTTTGTTTTCTATTCAGTTATGCAGTTAAGTGTTCACTGCCACAGCACGGCTTGAATCATGTGATTATTTTCAGTTTTGTATATATTCCACTATTTTTCTCATTGCTCACCCTTACAGGTGAGCACTATGCTAGACCCTGACTTCTGCTCAGGCTGTGGTCCCACCAGAGGCAGGGGCAGTGCTGAAACTTCTGTCAAGAGAAAAGGCTAACGTGTAAATGTCACTGCACTCGTGAAGGCATCTTCCTCAGTGAATCCAGACACCAAAGGGCTGGGCTGGGGCATGGAACTGGGCTACCCTAGGACAGAGGCTCTTTGGGATCCCTGTCTTCTGTCTGATGGGGCCTCATGCTCAAGTCTGGTCCCAGGAGCATCTCACTTGGCCTGCCAGGAAGCCCTCCCCATCCCTCTGGGGCCGGCCCCCCCCTCCAGCTGGTCTGGTGTTCTGTTCAGTATTTTGGGGCCTCTCTGGGCTTCTGTTCCAAACCCTGCTGACCTATTGTGGGCCAGAAAACCTGGTGGGTCCCTCCTGCCACTCTGCCCAGGACCTCCTGGGCCCAGGTCTACACCTCTCTCCATCTTTGTGAAGGGCCCTGGAGGTCCTCACCCATCTGAGCTTCAGGTTCAAATGGACTTATTCCTGTTGCCCCTGTGAGCATACGGTGGATAGAGAACAGTCTTTGGGTGGCAGAAGTGGTTCCTGACTACTAATCGAGATTATGTATGGATTTTGATTCTACTTAGCAGAGCACAGAAAGCATTGTGCTGGTTAGCAAAGGAGAGAACCAACCCCACAGGTGCTCCCGGGAGGAGGAGAGGCTGCATTGGTCAGCAGGCCAATGGGTAGACTGGCCTCCCTCCTGCAGCCACTCCAGCCTCCCTGGTCTGCAGTGGCCCTGGTACCCACCTGGTTGCAGGAGAGGGGCCTGCCAGGCACATAGTGGTACAGGGCCAGCCACAGCCCGCAGACACTGCCCAGCCACACTCTTCCACACTGTGAGTCAGCAGGAAGAGGCCACTGGAGGAAAATGACAGGAGAACATAAGGGGGTAAATGCTGCAAGTCAGGACCTACTGGGAGTGCTCTGCGAGCAGATCCAGAAGCAGACAGAGGTCCCCTTTATTAATGGCCATGGTGTGTCCAGGGACAGCCAATGGACATGACCGGCAAGGCTGGTAACAGGAAAATAGGAGACCACACGTGTTCTGGCCATGAGTGCACAGGGCTTCTGATAGCAATGTTTTCCCCAGTTTTTGTTTTTAAAATTTGAGATATAGTAGCTGTAATAGCCAAATCAAACCAGTTGGAAGGGAACATTTTGTTTGCTTGTTGATTTCGTTGTCACGCAGCACGTCTCATGGCTCACCTGACGGCAGCTGGATGGCCTGTAGAGTAATGAGTTCCATGAAAAAGAAAACTCAATATTCAAGCCATGCACTTTAGTTTAAATTGGTGTATTGTTTGCTTTTTGTTCTTAAAAAAAAAAGAAAAAGGAAGGGGAAGAAGGAGGACACATCACAAACTGGTTAGCTCCCCTCTCTGGCCTCACATTTTAAACACGTAAAGCCTCTGCCACGTACTACTCTCTTGAAACATGGTGTGCCTTGCCCAAGGCCTTTGCCTGGGCAGCAGGGAACCGGCAGCCTGTCCCTCAGGAGCTGGGGATCCCGCAGCCTGAGAGCAACATGGGTAACCAGGCATGGGCTGCAGGTGACACAGCCCTGACCCTGGAGAGAAGCCTGCCGCGGAGGCTGTCAGAACCCTCCCCCGCCATGACGTGCCCTCCCCCAATGTTAAAAATTATGAGGAAACAATACTTACTACATAGAAAATGAAACCTGCATTTAACGGAAGTGTCCATTACATGAAATAGGGCAAGACTGAATAGAATTTTTGGTGGATTACAAGGCTTTGGCTCATGAACAATGTCATCTCCCGGGTTTCCCATTAAAGGCTCTGACACCCTGCAGGACACAGAGCCAAGTGGCAGGACCTTGTATCTGAGTGCACTGCCCGCAGCCAAAGCTCCTGCTGTGACACCCCCAGTGAGGCAGACAACCCTCTGGTTTCCATATGCACTTGTGTTTGAGCTCTTCCTGAGTGCAGGGCCCTGGCAGAAGAAGTTATGGGGAAATTATGTCCCCGTGACAGAGGGGGAGCCTGCCACCAACTGGGTACCTCTTGGCTATATGTTATTTTGGGGAAAAAACTCTCTATACACTTAAGAAACTGTTAGTAGTGTTTTCTATTTATTAAATATGAAATTATTCCTGATTCAAGAGATTAGAATCATTAAGTAACTCACTCAGGGTAAAACTCAGGGTATGAGCTCCTGAAAGTTAGACATTACCACCTCTCTCTGAAAGTTAGAAACCACCACCTCTCATAAAAATGTATAAAGAAGATGACAGTGCAAGTCATGAACTACAAGCAGTGAGTGTCTGGAAGGCAGAGAGACCTCTAACAAGTCAAAGGACAAACAGCCAAACAGCTGAGAATGGGTGGTTCCCAGACAAAGGGCCGGAGTGGTGCGGACATGTGTGAAAGGGCACCAGGGACCTGGCTCATGTACACATCGCTCCAACCTCTGCCTCAACCTTCACAAGTTTCCCTCTTCTTGCCCCACATGATGGATGAGTTGTGTTGGAATTAAGGCCCCTGCAATCCTGTATGGCTCCCACTTTATCACATCTGCAAAGGCTCTATTTCTAAACACGGTCCCAGTCACGGTACCAGGCAGAAGTACCACTTGGATTCACCTTTCTGGTGGGACACAGGCTACCTGGCCCAGACATGGATCATTCATCTGTGCTGTCCATGTCTTACATTCAGCGACTGTTGATTGTGCGATGATGGTGATGGTGGTTGTTATTTGCTATTGCTCATTTGTTATTGTGGTTTTGTAATGTCTCAGTAGCAAATTTAAAAAATAGGTATTTTGAAAAGAATGTCAGTCTTTATTTAAAGTTATAAATTTATCATGTTTTCTTGCTCCATAGACAAATTGGCAATTAATTCTGCCTTGGCCTTCTTAATGGGATCCCTAAGATTTAATTTTGCTTTTTAAAAAGTTATCTGAAGATAAAATTCATACCAGAAGACATTCATGATTGTGCAGGCATGTGTGTGGTTTTCGTTTGTGTCTGTTTTATGGCCCTACAGCCCCACATTTTGTTCCTCTCTAATTATATCTCCATTTGTTCTCTCCAAAGGAGGAAACAGTATCTCTTGGTCTAGGTTTACTTCCCCCATCTTTCTTCTTTTATTCTCAAGGTTTCATCACACAAATACCTGCTGCAGCTGTGCAACTCTCCTCTGTCTCTTCTCTGGTGGCCAGGCACCACCCGGGGCAATAAGCGAGCATGGGGACCACCCTCCAGCGGGGCTTGCCAAGGGCTCCTGGGGGGTTTGAGGTGCACCTCAAAGCTCTGCTTCTCTGCATCTAAAACCCACTTGCAGTTGCTGGTCCGTGATAATCAGTGATAACGATTATCAATACATTGACAGTCTTTTCCTTAAACCTTAGAGGGTTAGGCCAGATCATCTTTTTTTCAGGGAGAAACCACGACAGAGGAAAGTCACCTGATAACCCGGTCGTCTACTGGTTCTTTACACCCTTCCACTTTCTTGCATTCTCCCTTAACTCTCTATACACAGACCTGCCTGCACCACAGCTAGCCTCTTCTTAATTAGTGATCCATTTCTAATAGGAAAGTATGGTGCTATTAATGGGTCTCCTTGGGACATTAATTCAATTTCTAGTCTGTAATTTCCCTCCCATTATTCTATCAGGCCACTTAATATTTCATAATGGCAATTAGAAAAATTTTGTTATTTAGTGCTAATTTTAAACATTCCATCTATTTTTGTAAGATCCCTTCCTGGTAAAAAAAATAACCATAATTTCTTCTAAATGCACACTATATCTATTCCTTTTATAGACACAAGACTGTACACTCTCCTGAAGTCACACAGACTTCTCCCTCTGGCTTTTCTTCTGAAGTGCTTGAGCTTCCCCAATCTGGCTCAGTCCCACTGACTGCCTGGCACGTCTCACTGAATTCCCACTGTGTGAACAGATAGGAGCTCCCAGTATGTGCATGGCTATGGGTTCCCAGTATGTGTGTTGATGTCTCATTGCTCCCATTGTGTGACATGCATTTCTAAAAAATACCACCGTCTACAAAATCTTGCACCTTTGTGGGGAAGAAGACCTGGATATGCACGGCTGTCTCTGCATGGACAGGAAACTTAGCAGGAAGCTGACCAGAGGCATTGCCATGTCCTGCTGGTACCACTCCCTACTTACAAAACACACATGAGCTAATTTGTGTTATAGAAACACTCTCTGTAGAAGAACAAATTGTACTTTCAGGATCCTCACACATGTCTCCCCCTCCCCACAAGAACAAAAGGCCAGCCAGCCTGAAGCCTGGCAGGGGCCATGTTACCCCTGTCAATGTTGAACAGTTAGGAATGCTGGCTGGAAAGTCTTGCCAAGATCCTTTTCCAAAAAAATGTTCTTTTTTGGTTCTTAGAACGATCATCCTGTAGTGTAATTAAGCATGGTGGTCACTGTTATGTGTCTACTTGGCTGGGCTGCAGTGCCTGGTTATCTAATGGAGCCTCAGCGGGTGTTGCTGGGAAGGCCTTTTGCAGACTGAGTAATGTAACATTACCATCAGTGGACTCTAAGCAAAGGAGACAGCCCCTGGCCATGTGGAAGGGCCCCATCTGGTCAGGAGGGACCTAAGAGTAGAACTGAGGTAGAAGAAATTCTGCCTCAAGACTGCAGAGACCTCTACCTGGGTGTCCAGCCTTCTGGCCACTCCATAGATTTCAGATGTACCAGCCAGACCCAGCTGCATGAGCCAATTCCTTAAAGTAAACCAATCACTCCTCTCTCTCCTTCCCTCCTTCATGCTCTCTCACACACACACACAATACACTTACACATGGGGGGGTGTCTTCAAAAGGTTCTTAGAAAATGTGTATTATGAAAAAAACTATGTGTGGACTTCAAATTTTTTGCACATAAAGTCACTCTAACTTGCTATAATTTGTCCAAAGAAGATGTAGTATGAGGGCCTAACACGGATAAGAAAGCAGTTTGGAAGAGGCCTCATCGGAGCACCATGAATTCTGCTACCAGTGAAGCAAGAACAGACATCCAATTTATTGTAAGACTTTAGTGAAAGAATTATGAATTCTTTGATGCTTCATGGGAATCTTATGGGGACAATGCCCCCAAAGTTAACAGTTTACAAGTGGATGACTTGTTTTAAGAAGGACCAATGTGAGGTTGAAGGTGGAGCATGCAGTGGCACCACCCACAGTAATGTGTGAGGGGAATTCATCTGCTTGTGTCCTAATTAGAGAGGACAGAAGCAATGGACAGTTGGTCCAGCTCACATGGTTCTAGCTGAAAGTTTAAACATGAGCACTTTCCCTTCGACAGGTGTCAAAACCACTGCACCAGGTCAGCTGCAGACAAGAGCAGACCTTTCAGTGGAAATTTTGGACGAGTATGATCCAGATCCTGGAGAATTTCTTTGAAGACTTATAGGAGAGGCCTGCAGTGGGTGTTGACGCGATGTAATTTCTGCCCAGTGCTCTGAATATCAAAGTGAAGAAATTCAAAGAGCTGGTACAGGTTTGGGAATCTTCACTGCAAGGCTCCGTCTGCCAGTTGTACACAGCCCTGCGTGGTCAGTTGTGTGCTTTATGCTTCTGACCTGCCCAGTCACTTAGTGGTCACTAAGGACACAGCCCCACCACGTGTGTCCTCCCTGAAAGTTCTCAGGCCTTTTGTTCATCACAGGTATTCAAAAGCCATCATTCATGCTTGGCTCATGTAACTTGTTTCCAAAAAACTTAGACTTTCACGTTTATAAAAGGGCAGCTGATACTTCTCAAAATGCATACAGAGTGCAGAAATTGAGGCAAGATTAAGATTAACTAGATAGGTTGTGCATTATTTTAAAATTTTAAGGTAAATTGTATTGTTCTATACTTTAGCCTACAGAAATCACACCATGACACACTTAGCAGAGGTCAGCCTCCTGGACATCATGAGGAAACCACCTTGATAAGTCACTTCCTACACTCTGACAGGGCAGGCACTACCTCATAGCTGACGTATCAGGGAAATTATAGGAACATTCGGGAGGACGTTCTCGAGGGCTGTGAAAGTGATGAGGATGCTGTGGTAACAAGTCATCACCTGAAAAACAGGCTCAGGGACACCAACCACAGGGTCTTCCATGTCTGTGCATGGACTGTGGCCCAGGCCCAGCCTCTGCCCCAGCAAGGGGGAGGTATACGAGGGGCTCAGCTTCCTGCAGTCTGGCTGGAGGGAGAGTCTTTGATCTTTTCTGCACCTTTGAGGCTCTTTCTGTGCTCACCTCTGCTCACAAAAGTGAGACAGCTCTTTGTTTTTCTTTTTCAGAGTTAAGCACAACAGAAATAAATATTTTAAATGGATGATAACAGCATTTATTTAGCACTTTCTGTGCACCAGGCTCTGTACAAAATGCCTCATAATCTTTTTTGCAACAACTTGTGGCTTACGTAATTTAAAGCACCTATGAAGCCCTGGATCATTTTTGTCAAGTGTGGAACAACCTGAGGTCTAAAGTTTTCCAGCAACGTGGTCTGTTCCCTAGTGCCTGGCCCATGTCTTTGCTTCTGTCTGCTCTACTGTCCGAGGCAGAGGCCTCTGTCAGGCTCTGATCCTTCTCTTGCCACACGACTTCCACAAGGGAAGCCATGTGGCTCCCTGGAAAGTGCTGGCAGCTTCAGGGGGTTCATACCCTGTGCTGACTGTGGCACATCCCTCAGGTGAAGGCATGACCTGAGAAAGGCAGAGAGGCACAGCTCACTTACTGCTGTCCCCGGACTCTGACCTGACAGGCCAGCGTCTCTCTACTCAGCCACACTGGCTTCCCGCGGAGATCACACAGGCTCCTTTGTGCTTTTGCCATGTTTGCATCACACTTACCTGTGACCGAGAACGTGTCCCTTAGTCTCTGTACTCCTCCAATGCAATGTGGACCAGTCAGAGGCCCCAGGTCACATCCTGCATGAAGGAAACACGAACAACAGCTCTGGCCACCTGCACCCATGGCCTCTGTCCCCAGGGCACTTGTTTCCACTGTTTCCACTTGGCTCTGGCTTCTGGAGCCTTCTGTTCCTATGAGTGCCCTGCAGGGTACACATCCTGCGATTCTGTCCCTGACATTGGCACACCTCCACTCAACCCTCCTCAGAAGTCAGGTGCACCAGGTTCCTTTCCTTTGGGAAAGTTGATGTAATTGAGGAAGAGAAATTAGTCTGATACCTTTCTACATTTGCAACATCTGCATTCAAAGGTTTTGGGGTCATGCTTTATAGCCCAGGTTGGTCTCAAACTCCTGGCCTCAAGTGACCCTCCCAGCTCAGCCTCCCAAAGGGCTGGGATTGTAGGCCTGAGCCATGGTGCCAGCTTTACAGAGGTGTCAAATGTTGGCATCTGGAAAAAGTGAGTTTCAGGTCTGGTGCCCTGGCCAGTGCTGCCCCTCAGAGCATCTTATCTGAAGATAAGTGAACAGCTCTGGATACGGCTCTGACTCAAGGTGAGCCTTTCTGAGAGACGGTTCATTTATTTATTCATTGTTTATTTATTTTAGGAGTAGGGGAGTGGTGTCTGGAGGAGGCAAGTACTAGACAGATGGAAAAATAAACACGGAAGAAACTTTTTTGTGGGGCATGTTTATTTTGTCTTCATTTGAATATCATCATTCTCTAGTTGATGTTTGTTATATTCAAAGTAAGAAGTTTGGTCTATTGGTGGGTATAAATTTTTAAATTTAATTTTGCTTTAGACAAAAATCCATGGACATCCAAGGGAAAAGAAGGCACATGACGGTTCTTCCTTTCCGATGCCGAGATGCTCCGCTGGGAGGCCGCTCGCTGGGGACCACACTGTCCCCTCCCATGTTCCATAGGCACATGGGGACACACCTGTGTCTAGCAAGCTGGGAGGGCGAGTGCCCAGTGCTGCTTCTGGCTAAAAACGTGCCTCATCACCACAAATTTCCTGGTGGCAGTGCAACAGGCCCGGGCACTCAGCACGATTTCCCCATCACCCCATAGAGCCAGAGGCAGCCTGTTTTCACTGTTAAACTCAGTTAATGGAAGGGTTATGCCATTTCCACAGTGCAAGTCACATGGGAAGCCTCAATCTTCCTGGAAGACAGAGTGCTAGCCTCCTCCCAGTCTAGCTGGAGTGTTTCAGGCTCCAGCTGCTGCCTGTGCATCTGCCCCACATGCTCAGCCTTTGTCGCAAGCACTGCCCAGTAACAGAGCTGGTCACTGTGCACACATGGCTGCTGCAAAGCCACAGTCCACAGCTGGGCAGAGGCCTTGGGAGATGTGCACAGGGCAATTGCTGAACTTATCCCAGTGGAGCCAAGTCTTCCTGTATCTCAGGACCAGAAATGGGCAGGAGCTGCTCACATCCGCAGGGCAGTGTGAAGCCATATTGGAGCCTGAGCTCCTGAGGGGCCCAACTGTTCCTCATGCACCAGGTGCCTCTGGAATCTGGCTCCATGCTTCTTGCATGACTTTGTGAGATCAACGAGGGAAACACAAACATCTGTCATCCCGATCTAACTGCCAGGTAAGGGGCAGAGTGACCCCAGAGTGCAGGGGCACAGGAGAGAGGCATCTGGGGGTGCTGAGGAATGGAGCTGCTCAGCATTTGAATGCCTGTGGATGGCTAAGATGGTCCAGGAGCACTGAACCTGGGGCCTCCAGACTGGGGAGAACTTGGTGTTGTCCTGGGAACTTGACCTGTCCCCTCCCCTGGAAATAGGAATTCTGTGCGGTAAGTGGTGTTGGCCTGTGTCAGCAGGACCACAGGGGAAACAGTTCTGAAGAGACATCTAGGGGCCCAGTGTGAAAGGCGGGAAGCTTCACGGGGTCTGAGCCAGTCCCTGTCCATCTCTGAGACAATCGCTGCAGCCCAGTGCACAATGACTACATGGCCAGAAGTGGTCACCACAGAAGGATGGACAGATGTTGAATTTCCAAAACACCAGATGACTTTGGAGAGGAATGGAGGTCCCTTCCCATGCAGGGGATGTCCAGGTTAGGAACAGGCCTGAAAACAGGTTACAGACGGGGTACAGTGTTCCTGATCTCTGCTTTGTCTGTCAGTCCATTTGCTTGGTTTGAGTCCATGTGTCTCCTTTGCTCCTTAATTTATATTTGTCTCCTGAAGTCAGATTGTTTTAGGGCTGAAACTGTTGCCATGTCTGAAATCTTGCTTCTTAGGTCTCCACACCAATTCTTGTCCTTTGAGGGTAGGTCTTAGTGATACCAATGTGTGGTCCAGGAGTGCCTGACTTCAGCTTTCACGAGACTTCTGACTACAGCATGCACACAGGGGTAATAGCAAGAGGGAAGAGCGCACAGTGACCAAGACCAGGCCACTCTGAGGTCTCCATGCTTCTTTTAGCTCAAATTCCAGTGGTATCACAGGCTGGCTGCTCAGAGAGTGGAGATGCTGGGAGACAGAGAGGCTTTGGACAGAGACAAGGATGAGGATGGGGCAGAGGGAGGGGCTGCTCTTCTTCCCTGGAGGGTCGATTTGCTCAGCACTGACCTAAGAGAGGAAAGAGCCACAGACAGCAGCTCAGATCGGGAGCCGTGCTGGACAGTTAGCATCTGCTATTAGAGCGGTCACACTTAAACTCAAAGGGAGGAGTGGGCACTCCCCTGCCCAGAAGGCCTGGCCTTGGTGGCTCCTGCATCATGTGGATCGGTAGCTGCCTCTGTCCTCTGCACTCCCGTAAAGTTCTCCCGGGTAGTGGGAGCCAAATCGGAAAGGGAATGTGTTGGTCAACAGCAAGGAGAAATGCACTCCTTGTCATGGTTTCAGGTATGTGACCATTGCAGACGTCCTAGGAAATGATCACTCTGCTTGCACTGGGGAGCTGAGACCCAGGGTCGCTGCCACCTGTCAGTGCTGTGCTGAGCACTGTGGTAACCAGCTCCTGCTTCAGCCTGGCAAGTCCCGGGATCCCTTTCCTTCAATTGTTGCCCAGTAGCTTCAATGTGCCCTTGATGCCACTGAATGCTAGACGAAGCCCACATTTGCCCCAGGTATATTATCAGCATTAGGGTAATACGACTCCATGCTGACATGACATTTCAAATGAGGAGTTATCCAGAAGCAGCGCTGGGGTTTGGACTTTTGGTGCCCCATCCTGGAACCAGCTCTCACCACCTTCCCTGCACTATTGCTGGTGGCTGGTCCTTCACGAACTGCAGCCGATGTAACTTTTCCTTTTCCTTCCCTTTCCTTTCCTTTCTTTTATTTAAGAGACAGGGTCTCACTCTGTCACCCAGGCTGGACTGCACTGGGCCTACATGACTCAGCCCAACCCCTGGGCTCAAGCAACCCTTCTGCCTCTACCTCTCGAGTAGCTGGGACTACAGGCCCAGCCACCGTGCCCAGCTAATTTTTCTATTTTTTGTGTCACTCTTGCTCAGGCTGGTGTCAAACTCCTGGCCTCAAACTATCTTCCTACCTCAGCTTCCCAATGATAAAACTTTTAAACCCTCATTTTTTTCTCCATTTTTTCTTTTTTCTTTTCTTTTTTTTTTTGCAGTTTTTGGCCGGGGGCTGGGTTTGAACCCACCACCTCCAGTATATGGGGCTGGCGCTCTACTCCTTTGAGCCACAGGTGCTGCCCTCTCCATTTTTTCTAATGGACAGAAATTGAAAGTCAAAGCTTGCCATTATTTTTATAAGGAAATAGATCTTCAAGGGTAAATTTCTCATTTGTGGATAAATTTTAACACACTTAATTTTGATCTGTTATAATTGCATATGTGATTTTGGAATTATATATCAATTGATTCATATCAAAAACATCTGTCACACTACTGTTCCTATATGTAATAATCATCCCAGGTACTAGCATGCAGAGACAAAGGTTTTCACCCTAAAGCATTACATAGGCTGTCCTGGTTCATGGCTCACAGAGCAAGTGGAGCCCTCTGTGCTGAGGTGAGAGACTTTCTCCTGGATGACAGTGATTACACTGCCCAGCTGAGGATCCAGCTCCCGCTGCTGAGTGAGCATCAGACACCCTGATCGCAGCTCTTCCCTGGATACCATCAACATTTTTGTTTTAGCAGATGTATAATTTCTGTAACTGGAAAGATAAACTCAAAATTGCTCCTGGACACTCATATATGAGTTAATCTACATGTTCACAACTTTTCCATTTCTCATCTGGCAACAACCTGGGGAAAAGGGATGACTAGGCAGCTATTGGGGGGCAGCACTGGTCACCTCATGTGACCAGTGTCCTCTGGTCCATCTGTTGGGTTGACCCTGATGGGCAACACTGCCCACCTTGTGTGACCAGTGTATCCTGGTCATCTGTGGGGTTGACCCTGGTGAGCAGTGCTGCCCACCTCATGTGACCAGTGTCCCCTGGTCATCTGTGGGGTTGACCCTGATGGGCAACACTGCCCACCTCGTGTGACCACTGTCCCCTGGTCCATCTGTGGAGTTGACCCTGATGGGAAACACTGCCCACCTCGTGTGATCAGTGTCCCCTGGTCATCTGTGGGGTTGACCCTGGTGAGTAGTGCTGTCCACCTCATGTGATCACAGTGTCCCCTGGTCATCTGTGGGGTTGTCCCTGATGGGAAACACTGTCCACCTTGTGTGATCACAGCGTCCCCTGGTTGGTCTGTGGGGTCATCCCTCCCATTGATGCATGGACCAGGGTGATTTTGCCTCCTTGCCTACCGTAGCACTTGGCATGTATTTGGTATTTAATAAATATGGGTTCAATGCACAAATGTGTGCTTGGCCAACATGTCCCAGGAAGCTGCTGATAAAATGGCGAGTGTGTGGGCAGTGTCAGCATCCCTGCTGGTGACCGAAACTCTGCTAAGGTGCGAACACTCCCAGGTAACTCCAAGACTCTGAGTGTTATCACTGGAAGACATGTCTTCACCATTAGGGAGGAAAAAAATTTCAGTTCTCTATTCTTTGTCCCCCCACCAAATAAAAAGTCCACAGAGGAACCCAGGGAAGCAGGTGGGCAGGATCAGACACTTGCCCCTGACCCCAGTCCTGGAGGAGAGTGGGTGGGGGGGAGGGGGCTTTGCCTCCAAGTCCCCACTCCCCGGTGGCCCTTGCCGTGCCAGCAACACAGACACGGGGTCCTTTAGGCAGGGACACTCACGGTTAGGGAAACCTCCCTCTGGATTTTCCTCTCCTATGTAAAATTATCCTTAATGGCATCCTTAGTTCAAACATGGTTTACTTTGTCCTTGGCATTCATGAGTTTACTGTGCTTTCTCAGAGGACTGGGGCCTGAAGAGGATCAATCTAGAAACTATGAAATTTTATTACTTTCACAGTTCCTTGAGGGATGGGATAGAATCTTACAGAATGTTTGCAGTTGGCTTTATTGTAAAAACATTTGTTCATTTCTTTTATCACTTACATTCACTTAACTATAAATATATTATATTCTCAATCATTTCAAACATGATTTTTTTTTTTAAAGAAACACTGGTTTGTGTGATTCTGGAAGCCTGCAGATTGCATAGCCCCACTTTTCTCTGCTTCTCCAATATAACTAAATGCCGGGGAAGTAACAGCATTGCATCAGGGGAGGTTGGAGGGACAGGCAGACAAGATCAGGGCCTGGGGCAACTCTGACCTTTGCCCCCTGACATGCAGAATTGCCCAAGGGCACAGACACAACAAGGGAGATAAACCACATAGAAACACCCCCCTCCCCCAGGAAAGGCAGCCAAGCAGGGAACTGGCAGGAGTGCCTGTCCCTGGTGCCAACAGCTCCCGCTCTGCCTGGTGGGCCTATGGGCTGGGTCAGTACCATCAGGAGATGGCCTGGCCTCCCCCAGTGGCACGTAGTCCCCAGGGCTGCAGTAGGACCGAGGGGACCTTATCAGTGCCCTGTGTTCAGGAAGGACCAGGCCGACCACCCCGACCGCACCTCCTGCCCCCAGTGGCACCTGCCAGGCCCAGGGACAGTGGAGCAGTGTCGGAGAATGATATAGATGGAACTGCATGGGCAGAGCTCAGATGGCAAACCACCACTGGAGGTCTTGCAAGAGTGGGCAGAACAGACATGCTGGCCCTAAGCAGGTGAGGTCTGCCCAGGGAGAAGATTTAACAGGATCATACAGAAAACACCAACGCTCCTGTGGACAGTCGTGTCGGCCTGGAGCCAGCAGGCGCTGTGCAGAGTGGGCCTGGTGTGGAGCAGAAATGACTCCAAAGCTGCCACCACGAAACTGCTCAGGTAATTGGTGGAACCACACCGAGGGTGCATCTTACAAGGATACATGTTAAATTTACTAAGTGTAGGATATAAATGTCTTAACACAATAACTAAGAAAATGCAGTGAAGGCTACTTTAACCAGTTTGATGAAAATATTTCAAATTGTATATAAAATCAGCACATTGTACCCCGTGATTGCATTAATGTACACAGCTATGATTTAATAATAAAAAAATTACCAGTTCCTGTCACACAAATGAAATGGCAGAAAAGAATCAGAAGTTTAGAAAAATACTCCGATGGTAAGTATAGAACCAAAAATACAATCCTAGAAAGCCTGTGGAGACCCAAGTTTTTTATCTGAGACAGTCTCTTTCTGTTGCCCCAGCCAGCGTGAGGCCCTGTCTGGGAAGTGTGCTATTAACTTACATTTTAGTAGCTGCACAAAGTTCAGATTTTCTGGTCACTGATATTGCAGATAATAAAAAGAGAGACCCAAAGTTGGTAGTAGAAAAAGAAGCAAAGTAGAAAAGCAGAAGGTTTTACATCACTATCATTGAAAAATGTGTTTTTAAAGGAATTATTTTGGAGATAGTTTCCACATAAATTAATTATAAACTCCAAATTTTTGTCATGCTCTTCTCCCTGGTTCTTAACTCTACTATCTTTCATTAAATAATTTTTAATATTATATGCCTTTTACATGCTGTTTCTGGTGCTTTTTGTCAATATATCACTTACAAATCATTAATCTGATCTTTTAATTTGTGAGTTAAGAAAACACAGTATAATGAAAAGTTTATGGTAAATATGAATTTAAATTTCCCACTGGGTTTCTAAACATTTCATTGTTAATATTTCTAGGTAGAGCCTGAGACATTGGCAAAGGGAATTCAAGTGATAAAAAGTACCTTGCACAACATGACGGAACAATTCTGTTCTAGCCTTGTGAAATCTTACTTCAATTACAATAACTATTCTTTCCAGGCTGAACAGATTTGCTGAACAGCTGCACTTTGGATAGGGGCTGTATTTGTCAACAGAGGTCAGCAACACAGAAATTTCTAGCCAGTTCTCTTTGTCACTGTGTTGAGCAGGGAAGACTCCTTCAGTCCCTCTGTGTCATCTCTGTGGACACGAATTTCCAGGCTCTATAGTCATGTGGAATCTAATCAGATCAGGGTAAAGAGTAGAAGGAGGAAAAGTCATCCAGAAGTAGGTGGAGAGGCCAGTGTCTTGCTTGAGAAAATGTCTCTTTGTGTTCCTGCCAAACACTGTGTCTTGAACTTGAAGTCCTTGAGCAAAGTCATTAAAGAGGATTCAAAAAAGAACATTTTGTACAAATCTTTGATGTTCTTTATATATGTGCTTTAAAAATCCTGAAGAACATAAATTATATATCTAGTCCAGAGGCCAAATAGAGGCACCAGGGCTGGGGGTGGGGATGCGGCTGGGGATGTGGTGGAGAATGCTGTTCCTTAACACTGCAGGAGCAGACGCAGCAAAACCACAGTTTAATGGAATTATGAGACATCTCTAATCCACACATACTCTAACCCAGTGGTTCTCAACCTTCCTAATGCCACCCTTTAGACAGTTCCTCATGTTGTGGTGACCCCCACTATAAAATTATTTCTATTGCTACTTCATAACTGTAATTTTGTGACTGTTATGAATTGTAATGTAAATATCTGATATGCTGGATATATTTAGGCGACCTCTGTGAAAGGGTTGTTTGACCCCCAAAGGGGTCACGACCCACAGGTTGAGAACTGCTGCTCTAACCCAAAGAAGAGCTGCCAAACATGGTGAGAATTAGACCAAGCCAAGAAGATGCTGAAAGTGGAAAGAAAGATTGGATGCAGCACAGAGTAGAGAGGAGCCAACTGTCTGTGTTCAGAACAGTGGGAATGAAAAGTGTGCTGGTGAGAACAGGGTCCCTAACCGTGGTTCAGCTGCTTGGGAGTCAGGGGCGTGGGAGCCCACAGCTAAGCCCTCCTGTGGAACCATCCAGAGGAGTGGGGCAGAGAGCTGCACTGGGCAGCAACGTGGAGCGTGGCCATGCTGGTGAGTGGCAGCCTGAGCCACCCTGCAGCATGTGTGGTCCAAGACCCAGGCAGAGAGCACGGGACACCCTGCTTAGCATGGAGGCAATGGCATTCTATCTGCAGATGTGGAAGCCACCCCTACGCCCTGCACCTGCCCATCAAAATCAAAGAAAAGTAAGAGAGAATGTTCAAGACATATATGAATTTACATTAGAGAAGCATCATGTTGGGATTTCTTGACACAGTTCTTTAAAATTGCTTTTTAAAGGACTTTCCTGTGGTCAGAAATGTGGAGAATAGATATGAGAAAACTAAACAAATGAGAAGGGAAATGGCAAAGCAATAAAAGTAACTAGAAAGTGATAGATATGGAAGAAAGGAACCTAATATACACCTAAGCAATGTTCTGTAACAATGAGACAGAAAGAGTAGTGAATTTATTAGACTTTGGGGTAGACACTACCCAGGGAACTGCAGAACAAAATGGCACCCACTCATCCCCGTGCAGGGCAGGGTCGCGCTTGCCCCAAACTTGTCCGACAGACAAGCAACAGTGGAGCTTTGTTCTCGGGGTTTTCAGAAAAAGAAATGAGTTGATGTTTACACCTGATCAATTTATCATTTAAAACATAAATACAAGAGAAGGCAGTCTATTGCTAAAGAACTAAACAAAGCAAACAAGAACACTTCTTGAAAAGCCAATAACTAAGTACAGGTGAAATGTCTGGAAGCTGCGGAGTCCCTGTCGGTGGCTCTGCTGACAGGGCTGTGGGGCTGTGTCTGTTCACAGCGGACGCTGCTCCACACCATGGTGGCTACACCAGCCAGCGCCGAGCAATGTGCCCATCTGCGGCAAGGCAGAGACACACCAGTGCAGACAGACCCGGGAGGGTCTACTGGGGGACATGTGTGTGCCAGTTCTGGCATTTATCAAAGCATGATTTTATACATAAACTTAAAACTCATAAATTAAATGTTAAAGAATGAGAATAATATTTAAATTAGAGAGGCAACATTTAAAAATGTTTATGCACAAAATCAGAAAATACTAGAGAAGAGAAATGCTTGAGAGATCAGATGTCCATTCAGTCTTACACACTTGGAAGTTAAAAGTGTCTATTTTAAAAGGATAAACCCAAAACTGCTGGTTTAAGTGCATGACTGAGTCTCCTGCCAGGGCAGGTAGAGGTGGGGGCACAGTGGGGGTCAGGGATGGAGACGTTTCCCATAAAAACTGACACCACGCCGATCAGCATTCATGGGGACTTCACTTAACCTCTCTGGAAAGCCTTGCTAAGCAATTAGATCATAGAAAGAACCAATATCTAATTAAAGAAGAGGCGAAATTATTATTTGCTTATGATACAGCTGTCTATGAGGACATTTGGAAAAGCCAATTGGAAAAGAATAAAACAAATTGGCTGGTAGGAAGAATTATATACCAAAAATTATATATAACATACATACATATATATATGTCTTCTTTACCAGGAAATTTATATGTTCTATAAATTATCTACAGATTCAGTTGGCCCTTGAACAAGTTGGGAATTAGAGGCACCAGCCCCTGTGTACTCAGAAATTCATTTTGGGCTGGGTGCATTGACCTACACCTGTAATTCTGGCACTCTGGGAGGCTGAGGTAGGTGGATCACTTGAGTTCAGAAGTTCAACACCAGCCTAAGCAAGAGCAACACCCCATCTCTACTAAACATGGAAAAAACTGAGAAGCCCAAGAGTTTGAGATTGTTGAGAGCTAGGATGACACTATGGCACTCTATCCAGGGTGACAGAATGAGACTGCAGGAAGGGAAAAGAGGGGAGGGGAAGGGATAGGAGAAGGAATAGAGGGAAGGAGGGAGGAAGAAAGAGAGAAAGGAAAGAGAGAGAGAAAGAGAGAAAGAAAGAAAAGAAAGAAAATGGAAACTACTTTTACTTTGACTCCCCCCCAAATTTAACTCCTAACAGCTGACTGGTGACTGGAAGCCTTACCCATAACAGGAAGCTGATTTACACATATTTTGTAAGTTGTATATGTAATACACTGTATTTTCATGATAAGGTAAGCTAGAGAAAAGAAAATGTTATGAAGAAAATAATATGGAAAAGAAAGTATATTTACTGCTCACTGAGTGGAAGTGGCTCATCACACGGGTCTCTGTCCTCATCTCCGTGGTGAGGGGCTGAGGAGGGGGGTCCTGCTGTGTCATACAAGTCGATGCACATGGTTCAAACCCATGTTGTCTAAGGGTCAATTGCACGTTTTATTCACATGTGTATGTACATACATAAAGTGTTTTTATGTGTAAACTGCAACCAGATAGAAAATATAGTAAGAAGACCAATTTACAATAGTAAATGTATAAAATAAACTTAAAAATATTGCGCCTGGAAATAAGATTAAAGTATTTCATATCTACATAAAAATACCCATCTTTCTCACTCCATCAGCTTGTCCCGATCTCCTTTGCACTCCTCTCTCTCTCTCTAGATCTCCTTTGGATTGTTTTTATTGTTTGCTAGTTTTTCTATATAACCACATCTGATCTTATTTTTGATATATACATCATTCTCTGAATTCTAAATTTTATGTTTTCTCAGACTTTCAACTGGGTCCCTTTACAAATTTGCCTGCACCTTTTCAGGGGCAGCTCTTCGCTCATCTGCGGTCTGTTCCTTCCTGTCTGGAACCCACAGATGTCTGGAGACTCCAGTTTCGGATGACCCTGAGGCTGCCACACTGCCGGGGCTGCCTCTTGTCCTCACAGGCCTCAGGACTAAGGATGGTGAGCTCGCTTCTCTGGGAAGTTATCAGTGGAAGTTCTTTGAGCCCAGGTTTACATTGAGTTTGCTTAAGAGAACTTTATATAAAATTTCTCTCCTGTCCAGTACGTTCTGCTCAAACCCCCCACACACCAAGCCCCCAGGAGCTGGTATGTGCACAAACTCACATTCTGCAACCTCGGTCCTGATCCAAGGAGCCTCATCTGGAAGTGGGGCTGCCTTGTTTTTCCTCATTTTGTGACCTCCTCACTTTTCTCTTAAAAACCCTTGTCTTTTACCTCTATTCTAGACAGATGTGAGGTCTCCCATAGCCAGGGTATTCCCCGCACATTTTCTTCCAGAGAACCTCTCTCTGTTATTTGGGAGGACAAAATCCAGGAGAAAAGGGCAAGAGAGAGGAAAGGGCACTGATACCCTGTCAGGTTGTGCTGGCCATGGAGGCAGCATTAGGGACCTACTAGGAGCTCGGGGTCCCAGGAGAGCAAGGCAGGGGCCAGGACCTGGCAGAGGGGGGAGGGGCCTCAGCAGACTCAGGAGGATCAGATGGGCTCATATAGGACCTAGGGAATGATGTTTTCCTGTGAAGTGCTTTGTCACAAAGAACAGAAAATCTACTCACTAATTCGGAATTGTTAGTCTTTTTTATATCATGTCGAAGCTTGTGAATTACTGACTTTTGTCATGTAAATATCAGTACATGTCAAACTGAAGAAAAATTGTCATTCATTAGCGAGTTGGCATGAAAACTCAAAAATCTCTTTATCTGTCATAAAATAATGTTAAGACATTCCTAGTGACTAACGTTCTCTACCATCTGCCAGGCCTCCTCCTGGAAGAGCCTGGACCCCCGAGCGCGTCTGTCTGCTGCCCCCACTGCGTCTGACCCACCAGGGAGACCCTAGTTCTTTCTCCTCTGCTCCTCTGAGGAAGCCGCCCTCAGCCTCCAGCCTGTGTTCTTCACACCTCATACTCTTTTGCAGATTTGATACATTTTTCAGCTATCTTTTTCTGTTAAAAAATTTTTAAAAATTATTTATTTAACAAGCTTTGTAATAGAAATTACAAAGTTTTGTAATTCTTCAAACATACAAATAAAGAGGACTCTCAGGATGTGTAATTTTGCTGAGTCCTTCATTCCAGGGACTTGTGGAGATGAACATCCCCTTCCCCGCGGGTGAGTTTATGGTTCACAGTCTCAGCCAGTTCCAGGGGCTCCTCATCTGCGTCCACTCAGCATTACTGTGAGGCTGGAGGGACTGGACCCTGTGCTGAGAATCACTGCTCTCTGGTCGATAATATGGATATTTTAATTTCAACTCTAAAAAATTCTTTCTTTTGATTTATTTTAGCTTTTGAAGCTGTACCTCTGAAAACAAATATATATATTTATTGAATGGTAACTATGTACATTAATACACTTCTGGGGTACAATGTGGTGCTTTTACATATAATTTGAAACATTTCCATCAAACTGGTTAACATAGCCTTCATGTCATTTTCTTAGTTATTGTGTTAAAACGTTCATATTTTACTCTTAGAAAGATTCACTTGTACCCTTGTAAGATAAACCACAGAAGTGATCCCTCCAAT
>CAUYTI010130096.1:0-13071 GCA_963575145.1 Galago senegalensis
CCCCCTGGGTAGAGTGCTGTGACATCAAAGCTCACAGCAACCTCCAACTCCTGGGCTCATGCGAGTGTCCTGCCTCAGCCTCCCAAGTAGCTGGGACCACAGGTGCCCATCACAACACCTGCTATTTTTTGGTTGCAGCCATCATGGTTGTTCGGTGGGCCGGGCTGGATTCGAACCTGCCACCTTAGGTGTATGTGGCTGGCGCCTTAGCCGGTTGAGCCACAGGAGCCCAGCCAAGGAGGTGAATTTTGTCAAATGCTTTTTGTGCATCTATTGAAAGGATCATATGATCTTTGTTTTTGCTTCTAGTGATATGGCAGATTACATTTATGGATTTGCATATATTAAACCCGGCTTGCATCCGTGGGATAGAGCTTACTTGATTGTGATGTATACATTTTTTAATATGTAGCTATAATTTATTGGGTAAGATTTTGTTGAGTATTTTTGCATCAGTATTCATTAGTGAAATTGGTCTCTTGTTCCTTTTGGTGGGGTCCTTTCCTGGTTTTGGTATCAGGGTGATGTCTTCTTCATGGAATGTGCAGGGGATACTCATCATGATTAAACCCTATGTTTGGTACTTCAACATTTCCATTTATTATAGAAATGTAAGAGTTAATTTGCACTGATATTAGTTTATAAAATGTTATCCTTTCCCCCAGTTCTTTAATTTGCGTTTTATCAGATCAGAGACATTTTGATGGCAGAGTGTGTGCCTGGATCTTTGTGTAGATGCTTTTCTCTTACACTAATTTAATAATTAAAAAACTTGTTCCAGAATGTTGAAATGCCAAATGTCCAGTCTCTCTGCTTCGGCAGTCTTCTTACACTGACAGCCAATTGCTCTAAGTGTTTGACATTCAGAAATGGGCGAGAATAGGTCAGGACTGCGGTAAATTGGTTTGCATTTTAAGTAGCTGTGAATGAAATAAGAGGAAAGAGATGTGTCCAGTGGTAATTTCTGTTCGTTATTTTCTGTGGTTCTCTCACACTTTGCTTTTCCAGAGAAAATAAACACTGGACTGGTCGTTCTCATCCTATATTTATTTTGTTAGTAGTAATTGCTCTGAAAAACAATAGGGATATGAAAAGTATGACTAAGTAAAGGTTCCATATCATATTTACAATATAGTCAAGTAAGACCAGCATAGTTACTACCATGGTGCACATTTTCAGAGGCGTTAGAATCATTGAATATAGCACTGAATTTTTGTGCCTGTGTGACAACAGCTCTTCAGCGTCCCTGCTTAAATTGCTTTTTACATAGCAAACTTACTCTTTCAGAATTCTTTGCACATAAAAATGCAAGGTTTATTGTTAATCCTCTTCAGCTGGGTTTACACAGGAAGGCTTGCTGAGAACATGCAGATTATTAATCCAGTCATTAATCTTATGGTAACCAAAGGTCTTCATTTTTCCCTTCAGTAGAATTTTTTGCCTGTTATTTTGAAATGTGGCTTTGCTTGAGTTTCATCACTTTTATTTTCTCCTGCTTACCTGCTGGTGAAAATGCAAATGAAGCCAATAAAATTAGCAAAAGGGGAGAAGAAGGGAGGAGTGGCTGTGACAACAGTAAGGGATTAGGTGTAATTAGCAAATTTAATAATTCGTGTCTAAACCACCAAGTCACAGGTCAGCCCTCACACAGGCTGCTCCGTGGGAAATCACACCTTTATTGTTGTAGTGAAATTGTAGGGCAATAAATATTATTAAGGATGGGGACGTTCCCTTCCCTGTCACTTACTTCCAGAGGCAGGAGCAGGTAACTGATGCAGTCTGAGGCTGTGTGCTGACATCCTCATGGAGCCCATGTGAAAATGGTCGTGAAGTGATTAACAGTCCTATGCATGAGCCTGTGTCATCAGAAGATGTTTAATAACGCCACCGTTATGGGGAATCATGACAGTGTGCAGTGAGAAAAGGGTCTGGGGCCCCTACGGTGGATGCTATTGGGCCTTGCCAGTTCCTTCGTATATTTGGAACTGGATATCAGAACTTTATCATGTGCTGCGGATCACATGATAGTTCACATGTGTGTATTTGTAACTTGGTTAAAATTGTGGTGAAATCATTTCGAGATTGCGTTTGGCTGTTGGCAAACACGCACATTTGTCTTCTCCTGAAGGCCCTGGTAAAGGAACTCATAAGCATTGTTAATAATTTACAAATAATTTATGTAGACCCTACTGGGAATATTATAATCAAAATTCTGCTGTGAGGAATGGGAGAAAATCAGCTAAGTAACTTTTCTTTAAAAATCCTCTTAGTAGGGGCAGCACCTGTGGCTCAAAGGAGTAGGGCACAGGCCCCATATGCCAGAGGGGGTGGGTTCAAACCCAGCCCTGGACACAAAAAAAAAAAAAAAAAGAAAAAGAAAAAAATCCTCTTAGTAAATTCCAAACTGTGTTCAGAGATTCAGGATCCTGATATGAATAATTTTTAAGGATAAATCCTTTATGATTAATTTTAAAAATCTTAGCCATTTTGACACCCCAGACTGGTTGTCCTCAGCATTTCGGTTTACACTGCATGTTGGCAATCTGTCAGGCTAGATATATTAATATTAAGCGACTCATTAACAACATCATCTCATTGATAGAAAGGTCAGACTCATCTGCATTAGAATTAGCCTCTCAATGTGTTTTTGCAGAAATTGTTGCAATATGTTAAAAATTGACGGAGATTCTCATTAAACCCTTAACACAAAATGAACAATTGTGAGAAGGATAGACTGTTTATTGACTCAAAGCCGTAACTGTTAAATTATTTGTTAAATCACCTGTAGTTAATTAGAATATGTTGCTGTGTACCTGAGTCTAACGGGGAGCTTGTTATTGGGCACCCAGGTTAAACCCAGATATTGTCAAGCAATGGGAAGATAGACCAATTACCTTTTCTTCCTCAGAAATGTCACTGTATTCAATAAACACCTTATTGAAAGCTGAAATGCTTTTCTTTGAAGATGTAAATGATTAAGCCCTAACCCTGGTTCAGCGGTTTTTGAACCCTAGAAGTTCTAGCTCAAGTTAATGTCTAAATTATAAAACTTGAACATACTAACATTTTAATTTAGCATTTTGAGGTATTATTTTAGTTTGTAATCATAAATTTTGCTTGGAATCCACCTTCCCTCTTTTTCTTTTGTTTACTCAGAACAAATGTTTTTTGCCTTTGCGTATGCTACAATAATGAATGTATTCAGTTTACTAATTTAAAAATGTTTTTGCGGGATACTGAAAGTTAGGGAAATGGCTCCTTCACCTTTTAAACAGCTTATGGTAATGGCAGTTTGCGTTTCAGAGCTTCATTCAAGGATAAATCCTTTATGATTAACTTTAGAGAACATAGAATTCTCGGTGAATATTCAGCAAATTACAGAACAATTGGCCAGTGGGGAAACCCAGGGCTACAGGGATGGTTTTCCCTGAATATGTCTGGTGTTGATTTCTGTTCTGCTGCGCTGTGAGTCGAGGTGGTGGCAGTGACTGTTCCACACCTGGTGAGGAGGGTAGTGGTCCTTCATCCATGATTGCCAGGGAGAAGGAGGACACCAGTGTCTCAAGCTTGGGTTAGATAGATGTGTATCCCCTTGTCAGCCTTGCCCATCTCTGTTGCAGGCAGAAGGCAACCATGGGGCAGAGACGCCAGGTGAGGAGCTTGTGTTTAGAGGACAAGGAGGTGGGTTTCACACTCGGCTGTCAATCAAAGGGGCCAGGTGTGCTGGGTCCTCCAGGTGGTGTTTGGGGCGGGTGGAAGGCCTAAGCCAGAGCCCGTGGATCACATCAGAAGGCTGTGCCACGGGGAGGGAGCTGGAAGAGAGTCACCTGTGCTCGCAAGAAAACGCGCCTTTCCACACACATCTACCACTCCGAGGAGAAGGTCTCCGACTAGGGCAGTGTTTTTCAACCTCCTTTATCTCACGGCATACTTGAACCTATGGTTAAACTTCTGCAGAACAGTTAATTTATGTTTATAAAGAAAGGAGTGAAAAAAAAAAAACCATTGACTGTACTTTGAACTTCTTTTGAAAATAATTCAATCAGAGGGCTTTTGAATTTTCACGGCACACCTAAGCTCCTCTCAGGACACGCTGACTGAAAATCCCTGGACTAAGGGAGGGGATGGGAACTGCACCAGGTAGGTGAGCCATGTTTTTGGCACTTTTCTCTAAGCTCACGTCCTACTTTAACAAAGAAAAAGTTAGAACCAGTACGAGGAGGTGGGAAGGAGAAGCAGAGGGATCCTGAGTTAGGTGAGGGGACTGTTCATTGGGTACGAAATCGAAGTTTAAATTTGGGCAGAATTGGAAACTTTAGTAGCTCAGAATGTTCAGAAAGCATTGCAGACTCTGGCTCAGATTTTTTTTTTTTTTTTTAAGAGCTGGGAAAGTGAGATTCAGAAGGGTCATTACTGAAGACAGGGAAGCCGTGTTGTGTTTGGACTCCACTGAACTCAGATTATTCAATAAACCGCCTACACTTGTACACCAAAAATTGCTCTTAGAGGCCTTATATAGGATAAAAAATTGTATTTATTCTTTGTCTTGACCGGTGCATTTATGGTTAGAAATGATAAGAGATTTTTAATAGTTTAAAACGAGTTGAACCTCAGGGCACAGATGATTGACTAGGTAGCTTTTATGATGCAAGGGAGCATTTAACATTTTTCTTAGTCTTAATGACAGTCCGTGAAATGAAACCTATAAAGTTTACTCAGGATTTCATTAAATGTCTCCAAATTCATTAAGAAGTGTCTCTCTAAGCCAACTGTTCAGCCTCTGCCTTTTCAAGGATGTAAGAAGGCAAATATCCACATCTCTAGAATTTCCAAAAATCTTAGAGTGTAGAATGCTACTTGAGAGAAATCTCTAAGCCTTGGTTCACACTGGTTGCCTTTGGCAAACTTGAGGTTTGAAGCTTCGCGTCCTTCAGAGGAGGACAGTTTTCATGCTTCCGCACTGGACTCGGAGGACGCCTGTGAAGTCTGGGAATGTCCTAGATGTTCTGTGAAGTCATTCCGACTTAACTAAAAAGCACAGATGCTCAGAACAAAATTCAGATCTGAAATGTGAATTCTTTCAAGAATTCTGTACACTATTTTAAGTAGTATAGTATTAAATGAAGATTTCAAAAGAGTTAGGAGATGAATTTATTTTTGATTCTTTGCTTAGCTTCTGACGTGCAAGGAAGGAGAGAATTCTTAAGGTGCAAACGAATTTGGTAGTTTAGTTTTATGTACCATAGTTAAAGACACATTTTGCCTTCTCGATGTTTCAGGAGTCTTTGAAATGTTGTTAGATGACGACCTAAGTTGCAAATTGAGGATTAGCATAAAATTACAATAATGTCTTAGTGTAACTAATTATTTTAGGAGTAACTTTAAAAGATGCATTGAACTCAAAACTCTATTACAAGGCTCCATTTGCTGAAAATGTCGTGTAAAAGCCACAGCGATTCTGAACATTTTCCTGGATTTCAAATACAACATGGAGGTTTTGATTGGTAATCTGACACTGCCACTAGGCTCACAGTCTCTTCTGTCCTGGAGACAGACTGTGAGCCTGGTGGCAGTGTCAGTTACCAGTCAAAACTTTCCCAGAGCAGAGCTGGGCAGAGCCACAGGAATACTCATGATCCCTGAGTGTGCTTGTGTGTCTGAAGGGAGGGCAGACTGCTAAAGAATGCTTAGGCCCCTTTTGCTTTGGTTTGCAGCTGGGGCCCTGTGTGCATCCCGGCCTGGTAATTACTCCTGTTTTTTCTCACTCTGTTCTGCTCTGCTGGCAGGAGTAAAGGGCAGTCCCTGAGTTCCTGTGTTCCTGTCCATGTGCTCCATTTCTTTCTCTATCCTTTCAAGGGCCTTTTTACATATTTTATATGTATATTTAGATAAAGAGTCTCAGTTTGTTGCCCTCGGTAGAGTGCTATGGCATCATAGCTCACAGCAACCTCCAACTCCTGGGCTTCGGCTATTCTCTTGCCTTAGCCTCCCGAGTAGCTGGGATCACAGGCACCTGCTATAAAGCTCAGCTGTTTTTTTGTTGCACTTTGGCCAAGGCTGGATTTGAACCCAATATATGCGGCCAGTGCCCTACCCACTGAGCCACAGGCACTGCCCATATCCCTCTTTTTGTGAAGATTGCTAAGATGTCTCCCAAATGGGCCTTTTTGTCCTATTATAGCAACGTGACACTTAGTTTTTTCTTATTAATTCCTCATGTTACACAAGTGGTGCCTTGACAGATATAAACCGTGGGTAAGAGGGATAAGAACAGAAGATAGAGGAAGGAGTAGAGGAAAGGCCGAGCAATGGAAATGTGACAAATAAGGAGAAGGGTGAGACAGAAATGAGAGGAAGGGTGTCAGACGCGACGTCAGAAGTTGCCTTGAATTTCTCTCTGCGAGACGGTCTGGGCCTCCCTGCTCTGGCTCTGGTTTTCTGCTTCTGTGATTGGAAGGGCGTGTGAATGGCCTTGCTTGTGATTAAGGGAGTCTGAACAGCTCACTGTCCTGCAGAAGTTAATGAGCCCCGTGTTTGACTTCGTGATGAGCCTACCTTGGCAGCTGTCACGTGATAAGTGATTGGAGAATGAATGAAATGAAGAGATGATTATATTACAATGCATTTCCACCCAGCAGTGTTAATGATAATTCCCTGTTAGTCGATGAATGAATCTCCCTCACAGGGAGATTCTATCTCATGTTCTATCTATTGTTGGGGACACATCTCTGTTAGGCCACATATTAGAAATTTATTTATATGAAGAGGTACCAAGGTTTTGTGTTTCCATTGAAGGAGGGTGTGTTCAGGAGGTGGCCAAGATCTCCCCTTTCCAGCCTGCTTCCTTGGCCTCTGGTTACTCTCACACTCCTTTTCCCCCAGAAAGTTGTCGACTGATTCGCTGAGGGCTGAGTTGAATCCACCAATTCATTGCTGTTACATTTCTTCATGTATGCAGAACAAATTCATTATACAAAAGTCAAAAATCAATTTCTGTTTATAAGAAAAGAAGGATTATCTGTCCTTCCTGTAGATTGCTTTTAAAGGAGCAAGTACTCCTATCAAATGCTGTTCCATCAAGTAGGCCAAACTTTCACACAAACCCACTTCTATGCCAGAGTATTTGGAAATTAGAATCGCATGAGCACTTGATAACTTTCTTTTACATACTTTTTAATGAGGGGATTAGTGACAAGTGAAAATTTTAAACAAAGACCCTATGAGCCCGCCTTGGGTAGTTTGAGGGATAAGTCAGGGGGAACATGTTCCCCCACCTCCAGCAGGCAGAGACACACCCCAGTTGAGTATCTCGTGGGGCGGGGGCTTTCCTGTGCTTTCTCAGTGGTGACTGAATCTCAAGGTGTGGTCTCCAGGGGGTGGTCAGCCCCCAGGAAGCCCCTGTAAATACCTGTCACCCTGTTTACTGTATAAGAAGTGACATTGTAGTGGGGTGGGGGGTCCTGTCCCTGGAAGGAGAGTGCACGGGTGTGTGTGGCAGAGCACTCTGGTCCCTGTGGGCGTTGGTATGGTGAGGACTGGCGTCTTCTGACCGTGTCTCACGAGTTCCCCTAGGATTGCCCCTGTGGTGCTGTAGCACCCTGGCATCCACCTGGCAGCCTGAAATTTCTATATATTGGCTCTTACAAACCACGACACGAGGCACTTCTTTACTCTTTGGGTTCTCTGAGGAGGAATTTCCTCGAGACCATCCCAGGCCTTTTGCTTTTACCCCTTCCTTTCCTCCAGCTGGGCTTTACCGAGTTATCAGGCTGATTGGAAACAGCATTGATGCACATTTACCAATTGTCAGCACTAACCAATCGATAGTCTTAAATGAGGAGCATTTGGGATTTCATTTTTTCCCTTCTCTTCCCACTGTGGACCAGAGGAGGCGTGACTGATGTAGCAGTTCTGCTCTACAGACTTAGCCTTTCCTGGGCGTAGTCTGTCCCCAGGGCTGGACTTGTAGGGCAGGGATTCCTTAGACCTTGTTGGCCCTCCCAGGACACTTAGTCTTCCAACTCAGGACTTATCAGTGGTGGGTGGTGTTGTGGACTCCCACTTGCCTCATACATTGGTCTTACTCTCTAATTGGTTCAGAACTCAGAGGAAAGGGGTGGCACTGATCGGGCCTCCTTGGATCCCCACATCTTCAGTGGAAAGCTGGTGCAGGGTTTAAACATCAGCGAGCTGCTTCTCTGCACAGACGCTCTGTTGTACTCTTAGTTAAAAGGTGGTGCTGCGGGGAGAGAGATGTTTAAAATTCCAAATGTTTAAATTAAGCATTTGGATCTGGTGAATTTTGAAATCACCACTCTAGAGAAATTTTCCTTCCAGGCTCAATAAACAAGTTAATAGATTGTCTTTTGTAGTCCAAATGCTTTGCTCAGCCCCATCCTCATTATGCCAGTGGTATAGAGATGGAATAATATTGTCTGTGAAAGACACAGCCATAGGTATTTCATGGTCCATTAGCTAGACTCTACCCTGGCTGTTGTGGGGCTCCAACGGCTTCAGAAGCCTCTGTGGAGGTATAGCGTATTTTAAAGAAGTAATCAAGCATGCAAATTCTAGCATTTGAAAGTCTACATCAAAATTCTATGACACTCTAAAAATGCCGTAAATAAATGGGTTTAATTACTAAGTTGATTTGTTGGCCATTGAATTCAGGTAGAAGAATCTTTATAGTTCTCCAAAAGAGAGAAAATAGAGACAGTTATGCATTGGTGAAGAACAGGGATATTTTCTGAGAATATGTTATTAGGCAATTTCATCGTTGTGTGTGAATGATAGAGTACTTACACAAACCCGGGTAATATAGCGTACATCACCTCTGCTTTATATCGTACACCTGTTGCTCTAGAGTATGAACCTGGATAGCCCGACACTATGGAGTGCTGTGAGCAGCTATAACACAGTGGTTACATATTCGTGCATTTAAGCATATCTAAACATAGAAAAGATAGAGCAGAAACACAGTATCAAAGATAAAAATGTACACCCTGTAAAGGGCACTGACCATGAATGGTGCTTGCAAGACCAGAAGTTGCTCTGGCTGAACAGGTGAGTGAATGTGAAGAATTAAAAAGATTTGTTCTGTAAAGTTTGGATTCAGCCAAAACTCCACACTCCAGGATCCAGAAGGCCACAGGTTCCTGTCTTTGCACATAACTGTGGACTTTATAAACAGTATGCGTTTAGGCTATATCACATTTATAAAATTTTTTCCCTTCAGTCATAAGTTAAGCTTGGCTGACTGTAACTTTTTTTACTCTACAAACTTTAACTTTTTGACTCTTTTGGAGTAACACCTTAAAGCACAGAAATATCGTGTAATTGTGCAAAGTGTTTTTTTCCCTTTATATTCTTAGTCTATGTGCTTTTTTCTATTTTTAAATTAAAAAATTTTTTTTACCTTTTTAAACGTTTTTGTTAAAAACTAAGACACAATGACACACATTGGCCTAGACCTGGGGTCAGGATCTTCAATGCCACTATCTTCCACGTCCACTTCTTGTCTCCCTGGAAAGTCTTCAGAAAGTAGCACAAATAAAGCCATAATCTCCTGTGACAGCAACACAGTCCTCTGCCTGAGACTGTTTCATAGTTGTTTAGGTACATAAGCAGTCATATACTCTAAAATAATACATATTCTCCTGAGTAAAGTGTCTCAAGAATGGAGGAAAAAGTATCCGATGTACTCAGTACTTCTATGAAATCTACTTGTATTTACTCACACTTTCTTGTAAAAAATAGAACACAACTATAGCCCTGGATGATGGAGAGAAGTGGAGTGGGAGGGAAGGAGAGGGGGGCGGTTCGACAGAGGGAGGGTGAAAGTAGGGATCACACCTATGGAACATATGACAAGGGTACAAGTCAAATCTGTGAAAATCTGTGAAAAGTAGAACATAGATCTTTTGGCACAATAATCAAGTAATTGAGGTGAAAACTATGTTGATTGGTTAAATGTAATCACATTAGATTGTATTAAAAAAATCAGCACATTGTACCCCATATATGCATGAATGTATCCAAGATCTATGTGTATTTGACTTAATAAGACAAAACAAAACACAAACACCCCCCCCCAAAAGACCCTCTGCTGTCTGTTCAGGTCCCACCATGGGACAGGGGGCTCTGAATGCACTTTCCTAGAGCTCCACTCATGACGCAGATGGGGAGGAGGGAGAAGAGAAAAGCTAGAGAAGAAGGGCTTAGAAACAACTGAGTGAGGAGTGCGAGGCCGAAACTTACGGGGACTTTGGCCAGGAATGGAATCTTCTCACCTGTGTCACCAGCCCCCATGAGCTGAGCATGGCACATGGTCCATGACAAAGCAAACAGGTCAGGGTGCTCCAGTGGGAGGCTAGAGGTGCCCCATACCATGTGCCCGCGGGGCAGGTACGTCTTCAGCAGTCAAGAGAGACTATGTCTTCTTCTTGCAAAGGTGCCAGGGAGGCTGCTCACCATGCCAAGCTTGGGCTAGATCATAAAGACGTCTGTCCTGATATCCTTCCCCTTTTCTTTGTGGAGACCAGGAGTTAGTAAACTTGCACTCACAGACCTGTAGGAGCAAAATCTTTCCTTCTTTTGTCTGAGGCTATATAAGCTGCATCTTCTCATCTTTTTTTCTCTTATTATGTATGTGAGTCACTACAAAAATTTCAGGGCAGCCTGTGTTATGGTCCATTCTTTCACTTCCAACAGCATCCTTTCTGATTCACCCACTCAAGTTTCAACTTGCTTATCAGTGTTGCTGGGAGAGCTTCATTTGTTTCTGTCTGCAGGAATTTTACATTTCTTGATTTTTGTGTGTCTCAAAACTTTCAAAATGACTGACAAATACAAACAACTTTACAGGAGAAAATAGATGAATCCAGTAAGCCCTGAGGTTGCTTCTTATTAAGCCACTGGTAATGTTGCCATTGTCCGTGATTACACTCTATGTGACAACCCCAGCCCGGGTGGATTGTCCGGGACCCGGCTCCTCCTCTCACTCGCTCCTGCTCTGGGGCACAGGACGCTCCACCACATTTGCTTCACCATGTCCTGACTCTCAGGAAACTATGTGCTATGGCAGTGGTGCAGCTAGAGGTGTGTTGCCAAACTGTGTTCTTTTGGCTTTCCCCTGCTGTAGTAGCATTAGGTCTAAGTATCTGACGTTTTGCACCTGCAATATGCTGGGGGTGATCCAGACTCACCACTGTAGGCCTCTAGGCAAGAATAACTTGGCGAACTACTGAAGCCCAGCAAGGAAACACAGCCTTCAACAGTGGTGCAGACGGAACAGGCTCTCAGCCAGGGCATCTGGGGTCCCACCTCAGCCCTGTCCATGACACACCAAGTGGATTTGAGAACTGAGCCCTCTAAGCCCTGGTTTCCTAAAGGATAAGGATGGCTCTGCAATTGGGAATAACAGTTCTCTGGCCACGCCAGACTGGGAGCCAGTCCCATCGCAATCATTGTGTTCTGTCCCACCTCCCACCCTCACTCTGACTCACCAGACTCTGGGCTGGACCTGCCCATTCCTTACACAGGACCAGGGTACATGGGACTAGGGAACCCAGAGCACAACTCAGTTAGTAAGGATAATCTTGGTGTTTTCTTCACAAACAACAAGAGGAATATTTTAATGTCCAGTGATTATTAAATGTAGTTGACATGCTTTGGATGTTTGGCCCCTCCAAATCTCATGTTGAAATTTGATCACCCCTGTTGGAGGCACGGCTGGATGGCAGATGTTTGGGTCATGGGGGCAGGTTCCTTATGAATGGCTTGGTGCCCTCCCCCTGGCAATAACTGAGTTCTCCCTCTAGTAGTTTACACTAAAGCTGATTGTTTAAAAGAACCTGGCACCTTCCCGCCTTGTTCCCTCTCTTACCATGTGACACATCTGCTCCCCCTTTACCTCCTGCTTGACTGGAAGCTCTCTGAAAGGCTCACCAGAAGCTGATGCTGGTGACGTATGCTTCTTGTATAGACTGCAGAACTGTGAACCAAATAAACCTCTTTTCCTTATAAATTACCCAGCCTCGGGTATTCCTTTATAGCAGCACAAAACAGACGAATATAGTAATCATTCCAATTTGTTAGCAAATAGTTGTCTAAATATATATATATAATGAAACAAAAACTTAAAAAAACAAACAGTAATGGAAACGTCATCTCTCCCACCAAGGTCAAGAAATAAAACATGGGGCGGTGCTTGTGGCTCAGTGAGTAGGGCGCTAGTCCCATATACCAAGGGTGGCAGGTTCAAGCTGGCCCCCGGCCAAACTGTAACAACAACAAAAATGGCTAGGCATTGTGGTGGGCACCCGTGGTCCCAGCTACTTGAGGTAAGACAACTGCTTAAGCCCAAGAGTTTGAGGTTGCTGTGAGCTGTGACGCCACAGTACTCTACCCAGGGTGACAGCTTGCAACTCTGTTTCAAATAAATAAATAAATAAAAGCAGTTACTATACATGTCAAAATCTTAAAATAATGAACATGCTTTTCAACTATTTTAACTCTACAATTTTGAGATTTATCCATGTAATTCATGCCTCATTTTCACCCTGTGTAGTATCCCATACACTATATACCATAACTTATCTATTTTCCTATTGATATTAGATTATTTCAATTTCTTATCAATTATAAACACTAATGTAATAAGCAGGTATCACCTTGCACATGTGTGAGAGTTTCTAGGAATGGCACTGCTACTCAAAGGATAGTAAAATGTTTCCAAAAGGCTATGCTAATTTACACTCCCACCACTAGCTCCCCAACCTTGATCTTGCTTGGTGTTCAACTTTGTAACTTTTGTCAATCTTCTATGAAATGGCATTTCATTAAATTCCCCTTAGCTTACTGAGCTATAATTTATATCCAATGAAACTCACCCTAAGTGTCGAATTTTAATAGTTTTATACTGGCTCAGCACCTATAGCTCAACCGGCTAAGGCGCCAGCCACGTACACCTAAGGTGGCAGGTTCGAATCCCCAGCCCGGACCCGCCAAACAACAATGACGGCTGCAACCAAAAAATAGCCAGGCGTTGTGGTGGGCACCTGTGGTCCCAGC
>CAUYTI010130099.1:0-22730 GCA_963575145.1 Galago senegalensis
ACAGCAACCTCCAACTCCTGGGCTTTAGTGAGTCTCCTGCCTCAGCCTCCCAAGTAGCTGGGACCACAGGTGCCCACCACAACACCTGGCTATTTTTTGGTTGCAGCCATTGTTGTTTGGCAAGTCCAGGCTTGAGAAGAACTCACTACCTTAGGTGTATGTGGCTGGTGCCTTAGCCACTTGAGCCACAGGCGCCGAGCCAAATCAAATATTTCTTAATGAATAAAAGAATGAAACAATATACCCGGAATGTATGAGGTTAAGAACTGTTGCATACTATTATTTATAATGGAGACTTGGAGAATGGAAACAATGTTAAAAAGCGGGTAGGGGATCATGCTGCATTTTTTGACCAGAAACCTGAATTGCCCCGTCTTGTACTTAGACATATGTTAATACAATTATTTTTGCTTGTAGATCTATATTTGTTGGAGATAATCAAAAAGTACAGTGGGAAAAAAGCTATCCTTAAATTCCAGCAGCCCAAAATTATCAACATTAATATTTTCTATTTTCAAGTGCTCTTTTCATAGTTTAATTTTAACAAAATTTGGATTTAGAATCTGTACAGTTTTGTATTGAACTTTTTGCATTTATAGGAATCTTTGTTATTCATGTATATTAATAAAAATTAATAAAATTATTTTAATCAATCTGATCACTAAAAGCACTGTTTTAATGTATTTAATGAGATGGGTTGTTTGGATTGAGTTTCCCCTTCCTATTTATGCTAAAAATAGGGGCTCTGATCTACATTATTATACTTATATGTATGAGGAATAATGTAAGTATGGTATAAGCATATATATATATGAAATATCTGAGTATATTTATTTAAATGAAATTCCCTAAAAAGCCATTTTTGCAATTCCTTCCTTCTTTCCTCTCTCCTTTCCTCCCTTCCTTCCTTCCTTCTCTTTCTTGCAATGTGGGTGGTATCATGGTGAGCTAGACAATAAAAAATAGGGGCACAACGAAAAAAAATTAGTTTCCTTCCCAATCTTTGTCTCTTCCCCAGAGACAATCTCGTTATTAAGATTTTATGTATGTTTTCAGGATGGTGGCACGAAGTTTGGTTTTAAAGACATTTGATACCTTTTTACCAATTTCTTTTTCACTTTATTTCTTGCTATTAGCAGTGCCAAGAATGATTTATTGGCCAGTACAGACTTTCATGGTAACAGTACCTATTGTTTCTGTCTACCATGCACATATACCTTATTTTTTCCATTTTCCCTGCCAGCACTGCTCAACTGCAGCACTGCAGACCTTGCGTGGCTGGTGGCCATGAAGAGAGACCAATTCACAAGATGCAGAACCAAGAAGTAGAAGACAAAGAATCCCGGTGATGTTATTTGAACCCCAAATAGTGGGTAGTGTTAAGTCATGCAAGCCCACTAATACATTTTACTTTTTAAAAACTAGTGTGGGCTATAGTTTTCTTGCTTACAACTGAGAGAAACTTGACTTCTACAGTAAGAGGTGACCTTCTCATGCATAAAAGCAACTTGTTAGAAGCAAAAAGGAGAGCCCAGACATAACCCCAAATGAATGCCAGGTCAAATGTTAGCTACAGATAAGCTTGTAGGTAGATTTCCTCCTCAGCCCCCTTCCATCCTGTGATACTAAAGTTATTAAGTAAGAAATGTCTGACTTCCTTAAGTACTAAGTTTGACAGTTGATATCTCTGACATTTCACTTGACACTTCTTGTTGTATTTTTTTTATTGTGAATGTACATCCTCATTCTTTCAAACTTACTTTTTGATTGCAATTATCTTCCAAAAATTTTTAGAGCAATTTTTATGAAACCATGTGTAAGTCAAAAATTCATGTGATTTTCAAATATTAGTTCTATCTTGGAGACATTATGATGCAGACAGCTCGAAATACCAATGCAGTGTTTGGGAAGGATGTTGCTAATGAAGACATGGTACATCGATGGTTTGAAAAGTTCTAGTTTGGCAATTTTAACCTTGAAAATGAGCCATGGGCAACCTGAGACCACAGTGAGTCATGATGAGGGGAAAGGTGTGTGGAAGCGAGTCCATCTCAACCTACCTGGGAATTAGCAGCAAGATCTGACATTACTGTTCCAACAGTATTGGGCCATTTGAAATAAATCCACAAGTAAAGGGAAATGGTCATGCAATTTGCCTTTCTCTGCCATTATGACAACCATTTCTATAGTCTTTTGTTAAGGGTGACTAAAAAAATGAATTCTTTTTGACAATTGCAAGTGTGTGGCATAATTGTTAGATAAAGACAAAGTACCCAAACAAAGTCCAAAACCAAATACTCATCAAAAAAAAAAAAAAAGCTAATGGTGTCTTTCTGATGGTCCAGAGCTGCTCTTATCCCCTACAGTTTCATGAAATCGGGTCAGTCAAGTACACAGGATGTCCACTACAACCAAATGGACAAGATGAGGATGCTTGCAATTAAGCTGCTGAGATTGGTCGATTGAGTCAGGCCAATCTCCTCACAAGACAATGCTGTCACAACAATACTACTCAAATGTAGGAGCTGGATTTGAAAAGTTTCTGTCATTCACCATTGACAAGACCTTGAACCTACTAAGCACCATTTCATCCAGGCTTTGGATCACTTTTTGCAAAGAAAAGTATTCAACGCTCAACTGTGAAAAACACCTTTAGTGAATCCATCAGCACTCGCTCTCTAGGCTTCTTCACTGCTGGCATAAAGAAGCTACCGTTAAGATGGCAAAACTACACTGATAGTTTAGGCACATACTTTAATTACCTGTGCTGCTGCTCATTTGAGCTATATAACAAGCTACACTTTTGTGTTTTATTGTTGTTGTTGTTGTTTTTGTTTTGAGACAGAGTCTCACTCTGTCACCCTGCATAGGGTACTGTGGCATAATAGCTCACAATAACCTCAAACTCTTGGGCTCAAGTGATCCTCTTGCCTCAGCCTCCCATGTAGCTGGGCCTACAGGCACCCACCACAACGCCTGACTATTTTCAGAGACAAGGTGTTGCCCTTGCTCAGGCTGATCTTGAACTTGTGAGCTCAGGCAATCCACATGCTTCAGCCTCCCAGAGTGCTGGGATTATAGGCATGAACCACCACACTGGCCCTAATAAGCTTAACTTTTGATTTGAAATTGAACATTTCATATTTAACAACCTAGTGGCACACAGGTGCATAGAGTGACAGACACCATGCACAATATGAGGGCAGATTTCTGTGCGCACTGGGGGATGGGGAAGCTCCATCAAACACCCTGTCTGGCTCAACCTCCAGAGTAAAACTCCCACATATGGCCATTGAAGTTGGCTCTGTCAGACTGGTTCTTCTCATATGAGCTTTTGTTTTCTTTGCTTTTTAATTTACCCAAGTTAAAGAGAGAAGATAGAGCAACTACTTAGCAAGATTGAACTGCAGAAGCATGGCTTTCATTATAATTTAAACAAAGCCCACATTGTCTATCTCTGCAATCTAAAGCAGCCTTCTTTGAAATTTGAACTAGGAGGGCCCAGGATGGGCCACATTGCACTCATTCACATGTGGGTCCTCATTCCTGGACTTTGCTAGAGCAAGACTAGTGGGGAGAACCAACCTAGTTTAATAAAGATTAAAATATATACACAGGCTCACACAAGCAAGTGCACACCCACAAATGATGCTCACATACAAATGCACACAGTGTTCACACACACGTCAGCCTTAGCGACTCAGTAAGTTGCCATTGTGATAACGGGTGCTCTCTGTGGGGGAGGATGAAAGCACTGTGCCCACCCGTACGCTTCCAACATTTCATTTGAATTGGAGTTTACACTATCAAAGAAGAAAATAAAAAAAAATGTGCTAGTGTTCTGTCATTCCACAACAATCATTATTTGTAATAAATCCCCAAGCAATTTGGACTCATTAATACTCAGATGCCTGTAATCTATTTACTCTCTTTAGTTTAGCTGTTGAGTGAGATTTAAAAATGCCCCACCCTCCAGCATCTCTGCTTTCTGTCCTCTTGACATGAATTGTAGGAGCAAAGTAAACAGAGGGCTCTGTTCGAATTTCCTTTTTTTTACAAATGAGCCATAAAATTGTCCATTAATCAGTCCTGCATCCCAGGGGCCAGTTTGCATTGTGGAGGTTTCCTTTTCTTTGATTCCCTCATTTTTTTGAACAGATTATTCAAAAGGAAAAAAAAAATCACACTGCAATAAGCCTCAGAGAATAGGCTTAGGAAAAATCTTTTTTCTTTTCTTTTCTTTATTTCTTTTTTCTTTTTTTTTTTTTTTTTTGTGAACAGCTTTTGGTCTGAGCCAAATTCTTATCATTCAGCACCATTCAAAACTTTAAAATTTACTCTGTTCACTTTAGACATCCTTTACAATATAAAATATTCCTTTCCCCTTCCCAGAGGGCATGGTGTTCCATCTTCTCAAACAAGGACTGCGTGTAAGTTTTTAGCACCATAAAAAGTCCCCCCTTCCCCCAGGATCTCTGGTGCAAGAATCCATGAGGAGAGAAATGATGCAACGCTAGAGGAATTCACCCTGAGTTTGGTATTTCAGGACTTCCCTAGTTTAATTTCTATACAAGGTGTCATTTCTGACAGTTTTTGCATTTTTCTGGAGGGTATTTCCTTTAAAAGGCAGGAGGAGGAAATATCTATCTAGTTCCGAGTTGTCTGAAAGGAGGGCGAGTCTGGGCTGCCCACCTCTGGGGCTGCAGCCTCCTCCCTGGGCAGCTGCTGCCCAGCACCCGCCCACTTGTCTGCACTCTCCCTATGAACTAGATTTCTTGCCCTCAGCAAGACTCCTATATGCAAATACAGTCACCCTATAAACATCATCCACACACAGGCTATTTTTAGGCACATAGAGTAGTCATCGGTTTTAAGTATAATAAAAGTGCTTGTACAAAAATTGGCCTTAATGTGACTGTATCAAAAGATGATACAGTCTAGTATCACCTTTGTCTAGTTTCAGGCTGGGGGCTTTGCGGAACCTCTATTTTACCTCCCTCCATTTTTTTCTTTGTATTTCATTCTTTCTTTATATTAAGTGCAAAACTTCCCTACGCACTCTTCAGGGATTGCTTCATTTTTCTGTACTTTTTTTTACTTTTTCTTAACGAGAAAGGTAAACTGTTTGTCTAACCTGGGGAGTTTGTGAGGGGAGCGTGAAAAAGCCTGTAAAGATTTTTTATTTCTAAAGGAGAGTCACCCTGAGGTTAACTTGGAAGCTTAAACAGTTTAAAAGTTTGTCTCACAAAACTAAAAGCTAGGTGCTTTATTGTGGAGTCCCCTGCGTGGAATTTAGCCATGTCTCCTAGTGAGATCCTGTGTTTGATCTGGGAGATAACATCCGAGTCCTTTAAATGCGCTGAGTGTGCCTAGTCGGAGGTCCCTGTCCCTTGCTCATTAGCGTTTCGTTATCACCCTCAATAAATTGAATACATTGGTCTGAATTGATTAATTGTTCCATAAATCTTCTGAGAAAGTAGATGGGCTCCATAATCATTCTTCTATTTCTCGAGAGCTCCTTTAATAACATTGCACTTATGCACATAAAATTTCGGAATGTCTGGACTTGCATGTGACGTGACTCACTCACACCTAGAAAACCATTTCTCTCATTCAGAGACTAGGAGAAGTGTGAGTTCTTTGAATCCCTGATTTGGTTAGCACAAACATGTTGGATTTTGCTAACATACCTTAAGACTTTATGAGCCTACCTTATTTTATATGTCCTACAGGCCTTGGCAGTTTTGCACATTTAATTGAAATGCGTTGGCTTCCATAAAAAAGAACTTGCTTAAATCAAAAAGGAATTACTCATAATCTCTCTAATATTAACACTTGGACGTTTGACAGTGCCTGCCGCATCTCACCGCGCTGCGTTTATGCAGCTCAGATCTGAGGCCTCGTCTGACTTCGTGTCTGTTTCAGTCACGCTGCGTGAAATCTCTTGGCTGTGTGCGTATGGGGAGGATGGTCTGGCAGGATGTTGGGGCAGAACGCCGTGTCCAGACTGGAAGCCGAGAGAGAACTTCATTATGCGTGTTTTTCACTGGTGCCTGCATCACTCACAAAAACCGTGCAGGAACGGGAATGAACCAGAGATTGCCCATCTCTGGAAAAGAACCTGCCAAGTTGCTGCACCCGTCTGCCCAGGCCTCACTGACTCACGTGGCTTCCTAAGTCACTTAACCCTGACTTACCTCCGAGTGCGCCAACTACCGCTGAGATCCTCTGTGAGGCAAATCACGTTATCCTCTTTTGAAACAAACGATGCATTTTAGAACTAACACATGCAGACCCTGGCCTCATTTTCTGGCACAATACTGGAAATCAAAAACGATTCCTGCGAGTACAAGGTGGCCCGCTAGGAGTAGGTGAAAATCTCAGATAATCCACATTCCCCATGTAGCCATTCTACTAATGCTTTCCTTATTGACCTTCACAGGAGGGACGAGGTTGTTCTTGGACTGGAAGGCCACTTTGCAGACATACTCGCGCTTAGGTCACATGTGCAGAGGAAACGTGTTGCCTTCCTGTCTCTGCAGGTACGCCAGGCTTGGTCACAAACCCATGCACACAATGCGGAGACCTTCTGTTGGAAAAATGCCCTAAACACAGCACAGGGCTGCAATTGAAACAGTTTCCTCAGGGTAAATGTTTACTTTCTCAAGTTGTTTTTCATTTCCACAACTTCTTTCAAAGATGCATCTGAGGTGGGGGAAAGGAGGAGTCTATGGCCTTACAGAGAAGTGACCGATGATGGGCGGGTGCTGAGAAACCGATGGTTTGCTCTTGTGTAAGGCAGGGCTGTGACCATTTGCTATCTGCCTGAATGACGGAGCCCCGCCTACGCTCAACTAAGGCCGTCACCTCCAAGATGGGGCTATGAGTCCTATGCAGCTCTGGGTCAGGAGGTCTGTGCTGTGGGTTTTTGTCCCTGTTTCCCATGTGCCACTTCATCTGGCAAGCTCACTGGTTAGCACCCAGGGCACGTGAAAACTTCTGGATGCCTTGCCTATATTCCTAAAGCCAGGGAAGTCTCTGAGAACATAGCTTTCAACCTCCCTCTGCCCAAGCATGGAATTCTGATGAGACTGTTTGAGAGCAACATGATGGCAGAGGCAGATCCAGGTCTTGAAGCTTGAACAATTTCAAGTGCTTTCCCTTAAGGAAAAAAAAAAAAGCAGGGAGGAGATAGAGTCTCATGAATACAACATCAGGTAGAAAAGTTATTACCGATTTAGAGTGAAAAAACAATGTACAATGAATTACAAATGCTAAGATGCTGAAAATTTCCACGAGCATCATAATATTTTGGTCGTGTTGCTATCTGACTCACATCTATAAAATTATCCTCCATCATTTTGTCTGTATAATTTCTGATTGCCTCTTCATATGGCAATGGCTTCAGGTTATTTTCCACAGAGACGATAGAAATAATATTCAGTTACTCACTTTTGATCTACCATGATTGATCAAAATTTACTTGTAGTCTCAATAGTTGAGCCTTTCAAAGCTTAATTACATGGGAAGACACTATAAGTTATTAAATATATTCCACTATACCAGTAGTTCTCAACCTGTGGGTCACAACCCCTTTGGGGGTCACCTAAATACATCCTGCATTTCAGATATTTACGTTATGATTCATAACAGCAGCAAAATTACAGTTATGAAGTTGCAACGAAAGTAATTGTATGGTTGGGGGTCACTACCACATGAGCAACTGTATTAAAGGGTCACAGCATTAGGAAGGTTGAGAACCACTGCACTAAACTCTCATCAACACGTCTCCAAACTTTCCCTTAGCCAGATACTAACAGTGCCTGTTGATATTTCAGTGTCAGCTGATAGGAAGAGACGTCAACATACCTTATTTTATGAAAATGATTCTAAATATGCTTCTAGTTCCTTCATTCTAAAAGTAATTTTAGCATAAATTCAGCTGTAGGTAGAATCTGCAATGTAAATCCTGGTGGACAGCAATGTTCCCAGGGGCTAGGCAGTGGGAGCAGTCTGGTAGGGTGCAAGTCTTACTGAGGACACACTAGCTGCAGATAATTTAAAAAGTATAATAAGACTGAATCAAAGAAGATCTGCTTTTCATTATTCCCATGAACCAGCAATTCTGAACAATGTCAATGATTAAAATATTTCTTCCTTCCAAAAATATATTTTGTTGGTCTAAGTTCAAAACAATTGCTACAATAACTACTAAGTTTCTGTAATACATATGTCAGGTTCAAATTAGCAAATTTTTATTACATGTCTTTTCACAAACATTGTACTTATTCCATATGGAAGTTTATTTGGAGAATTTCCCCATATACAGTCATCCCCCAAACAGACTCGATTAACATATTCCTATTCCACATCTGCACATGGAGGTTTAATAAGCATCTTGAACTCTACACATTCAGATCTGAGCACCATATCTTTACCCCCAAATCTGCTCTATCCACAGCCTCCCCCATCTCAGGTGATGGCAGCTCCACCTTTCCAATGGCTCACCCCAAACCCACAGGGACGTGCTTGACTGCTCTCTCTCTCTTTTTTTTTTTAAACAAAGCAAAACTTTTTTTTTTTTTTTTTGCAGTTTTTGGCCAGGGCTAGGTTTGAAACCCCATTTCTGGCATATGGGGCCAGGGCCCTACTCCTTTGAGCCACAGGCACCTCCCCAAAACAAAATGTTTTTTTTATTAAGTCATATACACATAGATCATGAATACATTTATGCATATTTGGGGTACAATGTATTTTTTACATGTGTTTATTAGGTTTCCATCTTTTTTGCCTTCACAAAATTAAAAAGGCTTACAATTTAATAACAATGTTTATGATAAAGACTAGAAACAAAAACCTCGTAAAGAATGAATGAACATAAATACATTCAGAAGAGAAATCAGATGATCGCTGCGTCGAAATATTAAGCAATAATAATAATAATGCAAAGAAAGTAACATCCACATTGTCAAATAAGAGAATGTCTATTATAGAATGCTTTGACTCTGAGATTCAGTATGGAGTCATCAGTTAACTTCTTATTAGATATTTTTTAAACTGCTTCCTTTTTTTCACATCCCACATCCAATCAGCAGACCTTGCTGGGCTCTACTTGTTGAAACATATCCAAAATCCAGCCTCCTCTGACTCTGCCCCTGCCACCCTGATTTGCTGGACTGTTCTGACTGACTCTGTCCTCATCCCCTTGCCACAACACCGGACCCTCAGAATCAGAATCCAGGGTGACCTTTTAAACTCATACACTGGATCAGAACTCATTTTTTGGCGTTAAACCTTCCATTGACACCCCATTTCTCTCAAAATAAAAGCAAAAATGTTCACAGTGATTTTTAAGGAAAACACAGTTGACATCTCCTAAACTTTGCATGAAATAGAGAAAAGTTCACAAATTAGAAAAGATAGTACCTAAAACCTCTGTTCTTCTCTTAACTATTTCTATTAAATAACAGTGCAATTGAAAAGATGCGCGTATTACTCACAGTATTGCTGGTAACAACCCCCACGATGGCCACGCAGCCAGCATTGATCACACATTCCATGCCTTTGCCAACTGTTTTATCTGAGTCAACTCTCTTAATCCTCACAAGACTCCCCAAGGCATGCATTATCATTATCCCAATGTTCTAGGCAAAAAAGCTACGGCCTTGACAAATAAATCGACTAGCCAAGGTCATTCAGCCAGAAAGGGGTAAAACAAGCAGCCTGTTTGCAAAAATCATAGTCTTAACTATTCTGCAAGAAGAGCAAATAAACTAGCAACCTTGTAAGTGTTCAACCGTATATATTTGGTAAATGAAATAAAGTATAACTAATCACCAATGTGTTTTCTAAATCTACAACAGTATAAGATAATCTTAAGGCAAAAAATGAATATTTCATACAGAATAGTCTCCATTTAACAAGTGCACATACATGCACTCATGTTCACACACTGTACACGTATATATAACACATAAATGTCAGAGAGAAAACTGAAAATATCAAAAAGATCATCCCAGCATGGCCCAGTTACTGGATGATTTTTATTTTCTACAATGTGCTTTTTCGTTCTATACATTCTTCTCTTGATATCATGTATTTATTTTATAATCAGGCAAAAACCTTATGTAGGAAAGTTAAACTATTATTTCAAAATTGCTAAGTCAACAAGTATGCAATAAGTTCACATGAAAATAATCATGAAAACAAAGGCTTCATAGAATAAGGATATAATGGACATTTTCAACTTTTGCTTCCCAAGTTCCAAGGTTTAAAAGATTTCCTCTAATTTAAAAGAATGGCTCTAATTATTTCTAACCATTGAAAGAATACTCAGGTATCCTTTCAGGTCAGGCACAGTGGGTCTTGCCTGTAGTCCTAGCACTTTGAAGGAGGATCATTTGAACCCAGGAATTTGAGATGAGCTGGGAAATAGTGAGACCCATCTACAAAAAGAAAAAAAGAAAGCAGAAAAAGAAACCAGCTTAGCCAGGCACAGTGTTGCACGCCTGTAGTCCCAGCTATTGAGGAGGCAGAGGCAGGAGGATCACTTGAGCCCGGGAGTTTGAGGTTACTATGAGCTACCATGATGCCACCAGGGTGACAGAATGAGATCCTGCCTCAAAAAAAAAAAAAAGAAAAAAATTATTCAAAGATTTAGAACTGCAAGAATCTTGCATCTATAAGTAAAAGAGACAACCAACTTGATTTACCATAATTCCTGCCAAAGCAAAGAAACGTGATTAGAAATTGAGTTAAATCAAACATAATAATATTGCCAGGCTTTTTAAAGTGTTGGAAATTACTTGGAATCTCATTTTCACCTTCCCAGAGAACTTTAAATTTGGTGGTACCTCTGAAAGTGACTGTGATAAACTGTTAATTGAAAAAGCAGAATAGAAAATTGTTATTGCAGTTGAATTTCTGTATCAGTTTGGAATGCATTCAGCCAACCATGGGGAACAAAACTCTCCTCATGCAGAGCCAGGCTCTACAGCACACGCGTGTAGGTACGTGTACTAACTCCCATCATCCTCCCCACAGCCCCAGGACTACCACAGTTGGCAGAAGGAGGAACCAGAGGTTAAGGAGCGTATCCAAAGATACGTATCTATGAACTGGCAGATCTGGGATTCAGACCCAGGCCTTGGACTCCACGGTCTCTCCCGTCTTAAATCTCACTATGCCACTATGCTTTCTCTACCCAGCCTACCACATTACCTATAAAACCATTCATTCATTGTGACCTGGGCCTTTTCCATTGTTCCTGTGCACTGGAAATTTGTGGGAAGCTTCAAAAACACAGAAGTCAGCATGGTTTTTGTTTTCTTCTTTTTTCTTTTTTTAAATTTAAAATGGGAGCCACTTGGGAGTTTTGCTAATGCGGCATTTTCCTCACCTTTCTGTCTGCAGTGTGTTTGAAATGCCTTCCTCCCCACAGGAAAGAACCCGCAAACGAAGCAGGAGACACAGGAGTTGTCTCCTCAGCGAGCTGTGTGAAGGGCACGCATTCCAGGTCCATCCATTACCGTGTAAATAATTAAACACCCTAAGCCTGAAGCCTGGGGTGTGTGGTCTGCATGGAGGTAATTTGCTTTAAATATTGGTGAGCTTCGGCTTGGTCAGTCATTAGCTCCTCCTAGTGGCTTTTTTGGCCTTTAATCAGGAGGCAGCTGAGGTGTTGGCTGGCTTTGAGGAACAGAAACCCTGACTCATGAGTAGCCTCAAGTGTCCTCTGAAATGATAACACTTTCTTTACCTCTCAGGCCACAGGATTTCACCGTTTGGTAAGAGCTGCTCCAGCTCTGTGTGCAAAACCTGGTTTGTGCAATAAAGGACTTTTCCCTCAGCTGGGCAGTATGTGAGGGGCATGTGTGACAGATGCTCAGTCCATCCTGCACACAGACTTGTGTCTGTAAACAGAGACTATTCTCTCTGATAAGGATGGTTAGAGACGTGGGCAATCCAAAAAGACAGGTGATGCATTGGGGACTTAAGCTTGGCTTTTAGTTTTGCTTTGCTCTTGCAGGTGAATGAAGCCATATCCAAAGTTTAGTGACTAAATAAAGAAGGCTACACCTATGGGGAAAAATTAAAAAAAAAAAAGACTGAGAAGCTGTCCAAGTTTTTCACTCTGCCCTCCTACTCAAGTCCTCTGTGTAAACAACTACTGGTTGTGAATCCACAGATCTCTTTTGGACTGATGCCAGGTTTCACCATTCCCCAAAATGTCAATGGGTAGATGAGAAAGTCCATCATCCAGTGTTTGGGTCTCAAAGGACATCTGGCAACGAAAGCAGATCAAAGGAGCTGAGATCTCAGCAATGTCCCAAGTGCAGACTAGACATCATAAATAAGCTTGGAAAAAAAAAAAAACTACTTTTCCTTGGCAAACCCAAGTTAGAGTAATACACCTATAAAATTAGGATCCTGGCAGATGAGCAAATCCAAATAATACTGAAAAAATAATTAAGAAAATCTCTGCCTTCTTTCAGAGTGTGAGTACAATAAAACAGGAAGACATTCCAGCTCCCAATCTTTACTGTGTAGGTGGACATGGGGTCAATAGTCTACCCACATGGAGTGAATATACCATCAATTTTATTATTGGTGCCAGTAGGCATTAAAAGTCCACCCTTTTTCTTTCACTAGACAGGTGACATTTTTAAATAGAAAGATTATGTCAAGAGTTTGGCACCTGTGCCCACCCAGCCCTGCCTGAACCATAAGAATACACATGTACACATGCACGTATGCAAACACACACATTATTCTGCGGATAGATTTATAGATTTAAGAATAATTCAGACCTCTCTAGAATACCGGAAACTGATACTCGGAGATCTTCATAACAAAAGTCGTTATCTAGAAAGAACTACGCTGACTCTGGAGTCAGAAATGAATCCAGGTTAGTATCTTGGCTCTACCTTTGAACATTGCTTTCCCTTAAGCAAATCTGATGACATTTGTAAGCTCTAGTCTAAAAATATGCCACTAACACCTTATTCACAGATCTGCCTGTGAGAATGGAATGGTCCCTTATATCCACTGCTTAACGGTGCCCGGCACAAAGTCTGTTCTTGAAGGGGCTTTTTTTCCTGATACCTTCTTCTTCTTAATAAATTCTTGTTCTTTGACTCTCCAGGGTGTAGGGAAAATGGACACACTCCTGAGAATTTAAAAATCTCTAGCATATTCTTTCCCCCAAGTCCATACTGTTGCCTTATTTGGAAGAGCAAGGTAAGATATTTTTTTCCCTCAGGTATCCTTGGGTTTTCTAGCTCAGGGCCCTCCCTAACTGGGTCAGCCCGACCTACCCCGGCCTGTCTGTAACACTCAGCCTGGGTTTTCCTGAAACCTGTGAATCCTTCCCAGATTCCAGCGATGTGTGTGCTTATTCACTCATCCATTCATTCAACAAGTATTTATTGTGTGCCAAGCCCACACTGGGTGACTAAGACAGGCTGGGTTCCTCCTTCATATTCTTAAGGAGGAGACGGGAAGAATAGAATCCAGCAGGCATATAATGTGTTAATTATTAGCACAACTCATGACTTGAGGGCTGGTGCTCTGATGATGGGGGCTCCAGTTGAGCACACAAGTGTGGGTCAGAGGAGAGGTTGCCACATGAGATGAGATGTCAAGGAAGTTTTTTAGAGGAGCGGCCACTTAGACCAAAGTAAACTACATGAAGGCTGGGGGCTCAGGCCGGAAGGACCCAGAGCAGCGGCTCCATGGGACTGTGGAATGGAAACCACCAGCAAGACGGCCTGTCATCAGATTCTCCCTTCTAGATTCAATCCCACACATAGAATCCTGAGCTCTCTCAGCACAGATTTCAGTGACTTCCTTCTTATTTGTTTATCTATGCATTTATTTTAAATTTTCTCTCTGTATGTCGAATCGGTTAGATTCCTTTCCTTGTACCTGGAATAATTGCAGAGGAGTGCTGCCTGGAGTCCTCTCTCCTTGGAATTGCCCTCTACTTTTTAATCTGCACAAGGTTTATGTAACTTTTTCAATGATTCCCATGGAGGGAGGGGGATGGGCAAGGACAGGGGCGTCCTGAGTTTCCACCCTCACCCTGGGAGGTTGGTGTCACACCAGCCTCCTCCTGAGGCCATAGATGTCATCACAAAACCGGCCCTGTGTCCTCACACGCCTCCTCTAGGAACGGGAGCTTCCTTTATGCCCTGCAGAGCACAGAATACTTCTACAGGCTGTCCCTTCCCCACAGCCGGCCTCGCATTCCAGAGGTCAGCCTCAGCCTGGTGCGGCTGCCTGTTTTCAGCAGGGGTCTTCAGCCAGCTTTTCCTCCTGCAGGACCACAGCGAGGCTTCTTCTAGCAGCTGCTCTGGAAGATACCACACACTCTTTCTGGACAGGTTCCACCTTCTACCTCTCTTCTGTCTCCCTACCCTACACAGATCCTGTGCTGATTGACTAATATCACCCAGGTTATGTAGTGAGGAATCGATTAAAAGATACCTTCCCACACAGAACTGCTCCGTCCTCCCCTCCACCGAGCTGCTGCCTCTGACATTTCCTGCGTGCCCGGACACAGCCTGCTTGGAAGCCTCCAGCCTCCTCCTATCAGTCTGGGCACCCAGCGCCCTGGCAGCAGCTGCTGCACTGAGTCCTGCCCCTCTGCCACTCTGCAGGCTCACTCTCTGTGTTTGAATGGGCTGCCCGAAGGCTTAGCTTCTAGCAGATCACCCCTTGCAGCCTTTTGGCCAAAGAATGTGGGTGTTGGATCAGCTCAGTAGTCCTGGGTTAGCAAAAAGAAATTCAGATGAATGCAGTCTTTCCCCAAACCCCCACAAGCAGCAGATCGTGCCTGCATCCTGGCCTTGGCACCGTCCAGCTCACTGACTTCTCAGACTTTCTTTCTCTTTTCTGTGAGCCCCTGTGGGGCTCAGGGCCTGAGGGAATTGACACATGTATTCCATTTGAACTTAGCCGAGGCTTTTTTTTTTTTTTTTAAAGTCAAATTCTTCCTCTGCTGTCCAGGAAAAAAATAAAATAAAATTCTGTCTGTCACAGCCCCTTCGTCCACACAGACAGGGTTTGTCCCTCCTCCCTTTTCTAGTTTCAACGTTCAGGTGGCTGTATCCCGAGGACAGGACGGCTTCCTCCAGCAAGTATTATCTATTTCTTGATGTTGACTAATCAGGAAATACAGAAAATCACAACAAAGTAAATTTAAATTCTTGCATCCTTAGCTAAAGAGCAAGAGATGACACTCCACTCACAGGACAGGGTGTGTCCTTACAGTTTTCTTCTCTGTGTCACACACACAAAGAACAAACACACATCCATGACTGTGACCTTGCCCCAAACATCCACAAAAATGCCATTACCTGACATGTCTCATGGCCTTTTCTGATTTCATATTTTACAAATATTAAAGACAATGTTATTCTTTGACCTACCAAGTCCACCCCTAGACTGGGTATGTCAAAGCATGTGTCCGAGGGTACTTATCACCCCAGTGTCACATCTGCTCCAAATTAGAGACGATTTACATTCCCAGCAGTAAGGGATTGTTTAAATAAATTATTAGATAACTGCGCAATGTAATACTGTGAGAACATTTTAAATGGCGACAAAAATATATATGTATTAATATGCAAAAAGGGGCATGGAGTATTCTAAGAAGGAAACCATAAATTGGTATGTACAATACGATAAACGTACCTACTTTTGTAACCTTTTGAAAGAGTGCCCAAAATATTATTAATGCTTATCTCCAGACGGGTGTTACATATCTGAATAATACAGGTTTTTAGTTTTTCTGATAAATGTTAGTGTTTTACAATGAACATTTATGCTTGTACAAGAAGCCAACAGAAGAAAAAACACTAGAGGTAATTTTTCTATATATAATTTTTCACAAAAAAGACAATCAATGGTAAGTGATCATGATGGACTCAATTACTTCTCCATCTCAACTCTTGTTTCATCCTGAGTTGAGGGGGAGAGGGCGGCTTAGAGATAAGAAGGGACATCTGAGTAACTAGGGACTGGCCTAGTGTGGAGGGCAGGTCCCCTGTGGTAAAGGTCTAAGCCCCAGGTTGCTCTCCCACTGCCGCAAATCCAGGAACCTCTAGCAGATTACAGGAGCACTGTGTGAGTGTTACACACACACACACACACACACTCCTTACATTATTATTTTACAAAAGGCAGTAGAGGCCAGCTTATAAAATAGTCAGTTACACTTTGTCAGATCCCTATGGCTTTTCCTTTGGCTTGGTAACCGTTCCTGCTCTAACTTCATCTCACTTTTCTCTATGCCGCTCCCTCTCCACCTGGGGTCTCTGATCAGCATCATCAGCATCACATGGGGACCTGTGAGAAATGTGCATCCTCGGGCCTCACCCCAGGTCTGTGGGATCAGAAACTCCACCCCCGTGTTGCAGCAAGTCCTCCAAGTCCTCCAGGGGACGGAGATGCTCCCTTTTGTCTGAGACCTTCTGTTTAACAAAAACCACACCAGCAGTGATGGCGTGTAAAACCAGAATGAAATGAAAACCAACAGAAAAACTCCAGTGGTGGTCTTCATTTCTCATTACTTTTCTTCTTCAAATTGCCTTCCCTCTTTCCTTCTCTTCCCCAAATTAACCCAGAAAAATGTCAAGAATGTGCTTCCAAGGTCAGACTGCCTGAGCTAAAATCTCAGCTGTACTACTTTGAGCAAAGTATTTAGCATTGTTGTGTCCATTTCCCGCTCTGTAAAGTGGGGTGAAAATCATAGTAAGTAGTCCATACCTCCTGGGACTACTGTATGGACTTGAGCATCTAGCTACGGTAAGTATGGAAAGTTATGGGAAGCTGCATGTTAATTATCTGCATTATCCCCTCTCCTCCCTCTGGCCTCCCTTTGGTCTCTGCCCTACTAGAAGCACCACATGCTGAGTCTGCCATCCCCGCTCACAATCCCAGGTCTTGTGTTTATTCTCCCCAGTGTTCCAGGTTGGTAAGAATTTTCCAATATTCTGCTCTGTGTTAATGAGTACTACTTATTATGGGTTGTTTGTGTCTCTTCCCCCAAAAGATCTTCCACTTCTACCCCCAATTTCTTTGTATACGACCTTACTGGAAGTATTGCTTTTGCAGGTATTAATGTAATTAAGATGCCATCATACTGGATGAGGGAGGCCCTAATCCCAGGGCTCATGTCTTTCTAAAATGAGCAAAATTTAGAAAGACACAGGTGGGAAAAAGGCCATGTGAACTGAAGGCAGAGATTGGAGTCACGCTGTCACAAGCCAAGGGCAGTCAAGGATCTCAACAATCACAAGTAGTAGAAAGAGGTGAGGTAGGATGTTCCCTTACATTCTTGAGGAAGAGCGTGGCCTTGCTAACACCTAATTTTGCAGTTCTAGTCTCCAGAACCATGGGACAATGCAATTTTGTCACGTTCAGCCACTAATTTGTTACAGCCCCAGCCTTGGGAAACAAATATGATAATTATTTTGTGTACGGGTCCTGTAGCTTACATATATTAATGTCCTACTTATCTGGGAAACATGCTTCAGTATTTTCAGTAATGCAAAGAAACTTCTGAGCCCTAAACTTTAAGTCATAAGCCCTTGATTCAAATCCCAATTCTAATATTTCCTGGCTATGCGAATCTTTGTAGGCTCTTAAACTCTCTGAACTTAATCTTCTAACATGTAAGGCTGCCAGATAAAACACAGAACATCCCATTAAATATTAATTTCAGACACACAAGTAATTTTTAACATAATTATGTCTCCTGCAAGTATGTCTCAGAGGATATACTTGTACTGAAAGATAAATATTCATTTATTTATGTAAAATTCCACATTAACTAGAAATCCTGCATTTTCTTTTGCTAAATTTGGAAAACATCTTCCCATGAAAATAAACCTGATTCACATTCATAACAGATTCACATGAAAATATACCTGAAAAAACAATATGTGATTTGCACTCTTATGCACAAAGGGAGAGTTGTGTGTGAAAATGCTGTTACTTTTGAGGTACTCTACAAGTTTATATGATGAATCAGCAGAAACGATCTTCAAAAGATTCATACTCAAAACATAGGCTATTTCAGAGAGCAGCTCTCAGACTGTCACATAGATACAACTTACATATAATTTTCATAGCTTAACTTATTGGGTTTAATTAGAAGAAGGAGATTGGAGGCAGCTAGAGGTAAGACCTTGGGAAACAGTAACATATATATTTATATATAGCCGTAACAAATATTTATGTATCATACACATATATAAAGACATATCATACCTTGCATGTATTTATTATTTGACAGTAAAGTATATAAGAAATAATTATACATGTAATAAGCAGACACAAATACTCTGAAAAATTCAGCTGGTGGTCAGTTATTATGGGGGAGAAGTCTTACGTAGTAAGACTCCCAAATTCATCGTGATTTCATCAATCATAGCACAGTCATTAATGGCTATAAGTATAACTCTGTGCCATTGGATAAAAGTTAACTTGTGTCTGTTATGACAGTAGGGTTGTGTGTAGAATTTCAGAAATATTTCTCTCTCAAGCAAAAATCTAAATAGGCTTAGGCAATGAAAGAGCAATCTTCACTTATCTAGACATTTCATTCCTCAGTAGATAAAACATTAACATATTTTAAGGGTGGTCTTTTGAAGGAGACATAAGGCTTTCATGTGAGTCCTTAATATGAAGGAGAAAAATATTAGTATTTCAGACCCTTGGGGCCATCCTCAATTGGTAACTAAAGGATACTTAATTATTTTGCTTCCATGAATAGCAAAAAGTGTTTTTAGATTACTAATTTCAAGTCAAAATAAAATTATTAGTTGATTTGTTAATTTTTAGTGAAAAAAGGTAAAAAATATGAGGCAAAGAAGGAAAGTCTCTTGAATATAAGTGTAACAGGGTCATATCGTTTCCATCTCTAAACGCCAAAATCCAATTCCAAATGTGATGTTGATTTTTAGGACTCTAATATTTTCAGACCCTTCAATAGTCACTAACCAGCGAATTAAAATGAAATGGAAAATATGTTTTCTCACCTCAAAAGCTTAGAACAGAAACTATCTATCCATGAGGTCATCTTGAGTCACAGACCACTAGTCCCATAATAATGAAATTTTCTACTTTCAGCCTGAATTTTCCAAACTTATTTTATAGGAGAAATTTTTTTTTAAATAAATTCCTGCGAATATTCAGTGGGACATATTTTTGGAAACACTAACCCACAGAATACCCACTGCTGTTGTCTAACCAGTGCCCAACTTCTTAGCATCAGCCCTTTTATTACCACCATACATACACTAAGTTATTTTAATAAAAATCTCACTGTGTGGTCCCATAATTAGTCAATTTTACACATTAGTTAAAAGTATTAAATAATTATCTTTTTAAAACTAAATAAATGGTAAATGTGACTAATCTTACCCTTTCTTCCCTTATCCCACAGTTCAAGCATTTTTAAATTTTGTTTTGATTTTTAAATTTCAAGCTATTAAGGGGGTACATATGTTTTTATTACATGGATAGCCTTTGTAATGCTTGGGCCAGGGCTCTAAGTGGGACCATCACCTGAATACTGTTCATAGTACCTGTTAGTCTTTACTCCCCCCCCCACCCTCCACTTCATTTCCAGTGACTTTTACTTAACCTTTGAGCACGTGTGTACCCCTCTGTTAGTTCCAATTTATTAAAGAGTACATGTGGTATTTGCTTTTCCATTCTTGAGATTACTTCATCTGGGAAAATGGTTTCCATTTCCATCCAAACTGCTGCAAAATGCATTAAGACATCCTTTTTCAGGGTTGAGTGGTACTTCATGGTATATGTATATAAAACACATCTTGTTAGTCCCCTCCTGAGTTGACGGGCATTTGGGTTGCTTCCACATCTTCACAATTGTTAACTGGACTGCAACAAACATTCACGTGCAGGTGACTTTCTCATTAAATGACATTGTTCATCTCTTATCTCTGCTGCTCAAACATCCTGAACTTGAGCTATGTTGGAATACTAACTCCTGAGTTTTCTGAAGCGACAGTCTTCAGAGTGGGATAGGCATAACCCAAGAATTATAGAAGAATTTATCGAGGTGTTGAAAAAATCAGACATCCTGGTCCTATTTATCTAAAAAAATAAAGTGGTTTTTTTTTTTTCCTGAAAGGGGTGTGCAATTAAAATCAGAGGCTTAATTGATTTGAAGATCAAAGATGCTTTTGTTCATGCTTTCCTGGTTCTTCTAAAGTTTCCCCTTCCTTCTCCTCGTTCCCAATACAGGAGAGACTCAATAGATGTCACCTCTATTTCCATGGCCTTTTTTGTTTATATGCATAAGTCAATTCTACCAGACCTGAGTTCCTTAAAAGATCGTTGTATCCCCTGAAGCTATTCTAGTATCAGATATTCAATAAAGGTTTGCTGAATAAATGAACAAGTGAGCAAATGAGGGCCCAAGCTTGGTCAGTCTGATTCCACACAAAGGCAATCTGAAATAGCAAATCATCTTTCTGCCAATTTATAGGCCTTCTGCCAAATTCATCATATCCAGCCAAATATTCTTTACCTTGAATTTATTTGCCCAGTTTGTTTATCAGAGAGGATAACCAGGCAATTCTCCCTGTATAATGATTTCTGTCTGATCTCAAAGCTTAGATAGATGAGGATGCAGAAAATAATCATGGCTAGAAATTACAAGCTACAAGAACGTGTAAAAATCGTAATTCTTTATTGAGGAAAAGGTAATTAACTGGCAGATGCCTTGACCTAATTATAACACTCTGTCAATTACTTGGCCCCATTTATCAAGATTTCCAGCTTCTCCAGATCATTTTACTGCTCAAATTAGTATGTGCAGGGATATTTTTTCCCCACTCCCTTCATTAAACTAATGTGCTTCTACCCTTGGAAGTTCAGAAATGATAGTATAGTCTGGTTTCACTGCATATACTTCTCTCGGCACATTCCCAGGTAAGGAAAGCACTGGAGACATGGCAAGATTATCAATATCTGTCTAGCTCTGGATATTATACCTTAATTATATTGATTTGAAAATATTAAATAAATATTATAGGTAATTGTTCAAAATAAAGACTAACAAGAAAGGAAGGTCAGCAGGGGAGAGTTGTGTTACAGGAAAGACTCACTCTTGACAAGGCCTGTTGAGTATTCAATAATAAACTAGCCATATGGGTTTAGGTTTCGCAGAATGGGGTAAACACGCCCAAAATGGTTTATATTTAAACTTGCCCATAGAAAAAAGGAAATGAATTTTCAAAGTCCTTTCAAACTCATTAGCAATGAGAAAACTGGCTATGCATGAAGACTACCAAGGACACGGGGCGGCAGGATGGTGATTCATACGTTCGTTTGCATTTTATATTGTGCTATGGAATAAAAAGAGGAGGGCTAGTTCTGTCTTGCATTATGACTTAGAAAAGGCACTGAGTTGTGGGTTGATGAAATCACACCTAGAATACCACAGTCAAGTTGGGGCATCCCAGCCCCAGAAAGAGGCAGTGGGTAAGTTGGAGGGAATTCAGTGGCAAGCAAAAAAGAATGGTAAGTGCATTGAAAGACATGACTTACGTGGCAAGATTGATGCGCCAGACTATATACGTATCTATAAGTGCAACTTGCCTAAGTGATGACTCAGGTGATAACATGATAATACTTGAAAGGCAGGAACAACCGCCAAGCAGGAAGAGAACTGGGCTTTAGGGTACTCCTCACTCACAGAGGGAAATAAAGACAGCTTTCGAGAGCAAGAAAGGAAGAGTTCAGTGAATACCAGGAAACAATTGTGCTCACAAAGAACTTAATTCAACTGATTGGGCTTTTCTTTCAAAACCAATATTATGTGACTGTTTTTAGATTATGTCATGTGTTAGAGAAAGAAGGAAAGAAATAGATACCCTGGGGTATGAGGTTTTTAAAAAAAATTATTTTTTAATTTGTTTGTATTTATGTATTTATGTATTTATTTATTTTTGAGACAGACTCTCACTCTGTTTTTCTGGGTAGAGTGTTGTGGCATCATAGCTCACAGAAACCTCAAACTCTTGGGCTCAAAGGATCCTCATGCCTCAGCCTTCTGAGTAGCTAGGACTACAGGTGCCTCCACAATGTCCTGCTAGGTTTTTTATTTTTAGTAAAGAAAGGGAGGGTCTTAATCTTGCTCAGGCTGGTCTCAAACTCCTGGGCTTAAGCAATCCACCTGCCTCGGCCTCCCCAAGTGCCAGTATTACAGGCATGAGCCACTGCTCCCGGCCTCCCTGGGGTATGAGTGATGGGTAAACTCACAATTACAAGGCTTTTCTAAGGGCCATAGAGTCTTGGGAACAAGCCTATCCAGCAAAGCAGAGTTAACCAAGATGACTTCTGTAACTATGATGTTGATGCTAAATCTTCCATAAACAGCTAGGAATCCAGTACATAAAAAAAAATTGACACTTTTATATAACCCCTTTCTTGCAGGTGTGTATTAAAACAGTCAACATGGCTCGGCACCTGCGGCTCAAGTGGCTAAGGCACCAGCCACATATACCTAAGGTGGCGGGTTCATATCCAGCCTGGGCCCACCAAACAACAATGATGGCTGCAACCAAAAACATAGCCAGGTGTTGTGGAGGGCGCCTGTGGTCCCAGCTACTTGGGAGGCAGAGGCAGGAGACTCGCTTGAGCCCAGGAGTTGGAGGTTGCTGTGAGCTGTGATGCCACAGCACTCTACC
>CAUYTI010130100.1:0-14511 GCA_963575145.1 Galago senegalensis
CTATGCAAATAACATGAAATTTATGTGAACCAGCTTGATGAAAGTATGTCAAAATCTGTGTGAAGACACTGCACTGTACCCCATGTTTGCATTAATGTACACAGCTATCATTTAATAAAATAATAAAAAAAAAAAAAGAAAATACAAGGAATAATTTCTATACTTTTAAATTTGCTGGGGTTAGACTTGTGACCTAAGGTGTGATCCAATTTCGAGGATGTTCCATGGGCTGATGAAAAGAATGTATATTCAGTTTTGTTAGGATGAAATGTTTTGGAGACATCTGTTAAATTTAGATTCAATTGTTGTATGATGAAGTTTAAGTCCAAAATTTCGTTTCTTAGTTTCTTCTTGGAAGATCTATCCAATACTGCCAAAGGGGTGTTAAAATCTCCAACTATCATGGTGCTGGATATTAAATTGCTCATGTCTGTTAGGGTCTGCTTTATAAATTGAGGAGCATTCTGGTTGGGTGCATAAGTGTTAATAATTGACATCTCATCATGTTAAGTGTTTCCTTGTCTTTTCTTACTTTTGTTGGTTTCAAGCCTAGTGTATCTGCAAATAAAATTGCAACCCCTGCTTTTTTCTGATTTCCATTTGCCTGACTACAGATGCCCATTCCTTCACCCTGAGTCTTATATTTATTCTTTAAGGTAAGATGAGATTCTTGTATGTAGGAGATATCTGGCCTGAGTTTTTGTATCCAGTCAGCCAACCTGTGCGTGCCTCTTAAGAGGACAGTGTAAGCCATTCACATTCATTGAGATTGATAAGCCTGGTGTTATTTTGGATGTCAAGTTTTTCAAAAGTCCAGTGGACATTTTGAATTTTTTCAGCACTGTGGAAATTGGTTTTTGGTCAAGAATTTCACAATGAGTTTACTTTTGTGGTAGGGCATTGTGCTGGTCGTTATGGAGGATGGATCTGAGGATATCCTGAAGACCTGGTTTGGTTATGGCAAACGTCTTCAACATGTGTATCTCATTAAAGTATTTAACTTCTCTGTCATAAAGAAAGCTCAATTTATCTAGATACAGGATCCTGAGCTGAAAGTTTTTTTTTTTTTTTTTAGGAGATTGTAGGTCAGTGACCATCCTCTTTTGGCTTGAAAAGTTTCAGCAGAGAGATCTGCAGTCATTCTAATATTCTTCCCCTTATAGGTTATGATTTTCTTATGTTTGGCTGCTTGTAGGATTTTCTCCTTCATATTAACTTTGGCCAAGTTAAATACAATGTGTGTTGAAGATGCTTTATTTGGGTTGAGTCATGCTGGGGTTCTGAAACTGTCTGCTGTCTGAATTTCAGTGTCTCTTGCCATGCTTGGGAAATTCTCCTCAATTATCTCTTGGAGTAGAGTGTCTGTGCCTTTTGGACTATCCTCTTCTCCTTCAGGGATTCCTATGAGGTGAATGTTTGCCCTTTTGGAGTGGTCCCACAATTCTCTCAGGGAATGATCCATTTTTACTCTCCACCTCTCTTCCTCTTTGAGCGTTTGGGAGTGTTCAAAAGCTTTGTCTTCAGAGATCCTTTGTTCTGCCTGCTCCATTATTGAGGGAGTTCTACTGTATTTCTCAGATCTTTGAGGGCTGCTAGTTCTTGCCTCAATGTGTCAAAATCTTTGGTTATTTTGTCTTTGAATTCATTGAATTCTTGAGAAAACTTTTGAAATGGTCCTTAAATTTCTAATTCCATCTTTGCCTCCATTCTGTTAATCTTATTTGCAATCCAAATTCTGAATTCGATTTCTGACATCTCAGCCATTTTTTTATGAATGGAATCTTCTGTTGTGTCTCCTTTGTCATTCCTTGGGAGAGTTGATCTATTCTAAGTATTCATGTTGCCAGAGTTTTTCCGCTGAAAATAATCACCCCATGATTGTTTTTTTAACCATTTGGCTAGGGAAGCTGGCAAGGTGAAATTGAATTGAGGGCTCCTGGAGTTGTAATTGACCAGCCCTTTACCAAAGAACTGGGAGTGGTGATTGTGACTTTACCCTTAGAGCTTTACAAAGGTCTCATTCAGAACTACAGCCTGAAACTCTGGGGACCTCCTTGGTGTGGTGGGGCTAGATGGTATTGGCCAGTCTTCAGCTAGTCTCTGCCCAATCGTAGTGTATCAGTGGCTTTGGGCTGAAATCTCACCTGTGGACATATATAAGCAACTAAGACACTCTACCCACCACATGTGACAACTGGCAGGAGAAAATCCCATACTCCCACAACAACACAACCAGGGTATGTGATCGGCCCAGGTCAAGAATACCAAACCAATTGTTCTGGTCAACACAAACATTGATCTGGTGGGAGAGTTCAAAAGGTCTTCTGCATCTAGGCAGTATGGGTCCACTGGTAGCTCAATTTAACCCCAGTGGGAAGAACCATGGAGCCACCAGCACTGTTGCTGTCACTCTCAGGGGTGGTACTGTTATTCTTGGGTACTGTGGTGTGTAGGTCGCTGAAGCTGGCAGGGAGCTAGAAGGCATTGCCACCAGTTGCAAGAGTCACAGGGGCAGGGCAGGGAACCAGAAGGTGGAGCTGCTGACCTCCAACCTCAGGCTGCAGGAGTCAGGCAGGAAGCTGGAGGGCAGAGTTACCAGCCTCTGGCACCTCAGTGGTTGCAGGAACCAGGCAGGATTTGTTCCTGGCCAGGCAGGTCTCAGGAACTGGGAGGGAATTCAGAGGGTGGAGTCCTCAGCCTCCAGGGCCTCAGGGGTTGCAGGAGCTGGGCAGGAGTTGCTGGCCAGGGGCCACAGGTTGCAGAGGCTGGGCAGGAGTCACTGTCTACAGTCCTCGGGTTGCAGGAGACAGCCCGGGAGCCTGAGGGTGGAGTCGCCAGCCCTGGGTCACATGGATTGCAGGAGCTGGGCAGAAATTGCTGTGGGCTATGGGTCACAGAAGCTGGGCAGACTGTGGGCTATGGGTCGCAGAAGCTGGGCAAGAGTTGCTGGCTGTGGGCCATGGGCTGTAGGGTATGGCAGGTGTTGCCACTGCAGCTTCTGGTCACAGGAGCCTGGTGGGGAGCCAAGCCACCTACCGCAGGCTGCTGAACCAGGGACCCAGTGGGCCATGCGGTCCCTGGTAGTCAGTAACACTGGTCCTGAGCTATGTTCTTTCCAACGTGGGTTAGATCTCTCTCTCTTTGTGACTCCCTGCCTCTATTAAAGTTATAGTTTCAGTGCAGCTGCTCCACAGCTCATGAGGTGCCCCACTCTGGCCAAAATCTGCCAAACACTCTGGATTTTGCAGACGGTTGTCTTCTAGACCACCAAGAGAAGGGAGAGGGATGGATTGGGAGTTCAGGAAGGTAGGGAGAATACTGGGCAAGAGACTTCCTGGACTTGCAGCAGTATCTCTTGTGGAGAGAGTCCCAACCCTCAGTTTTCTCTCCTTTTTGGTGAAACAAAAGGTCCTCTGTTCTCTACTTGCCTGAAGCTGCTCTCCTGGAGGAGGGAGAGGAAGGATTCCCATCCTCTTTGGGATGGGTTTTGTACCTGAAATTTGTTTCCTTGGAGTCTCAGCTTGTTGCAGCAGGGGTGATGTGAACCTGTCAATCCTCTCTCTCAGCTCAGCTCCTGATCTTCCACTTTTTTGGGTTATTTCTGGCCATTATTTCTCCCTCTGGATGGGAGCCTCTGCTGAAAGCTGGCTTCGGTCCACCATCTTGCCTCCCTCCTGGTTTGATAGAATTCTGATATGAAGCCATTTGAAACGGCATTTTTTGTTGGGAGATTTTTTTTATTGTTTCTCATCTCAGTTCTTGAAATTGGTCTGTTAAGGAGATCTATTTCTTCTTGATTAAGTCTAGGAAGAGGGTTTGATCCAACTCTTGATACATTTCTTCCACATTGTCAAGTTTCTGGGCATAGAATTTCCTATAGTATTCAGAGATAATCTCTTACATCTCTGTGGCATGTTATTTCCCCTTTATCATTTCTGATTGAGGGTACTAGAGATTTTAACTTTCTGTCTCTAGTAAGTCTGGCTAGGATAGGTTTATCTATTCTGACATTCTTCCAGTCTGTGTTAGCGTTCAACATGTCTTTTCCTTGTAGAACTGATCACTTTGGCCATTAGGTCCCTGGAGCTCCAACTGCCCGAACTGTTGTCAGACTGGCATCCATCCTTGAGTGCCAGTCAATGCACAGTCACTCAATGAACTTACTACATTTGACTGCTAATTTTTCCCATCATATCAAAATGTGTTTAATAGGAAACATCTCTCCTGGAGTCAGAAGACAACATGATTAGGTTGAATTTATGGCATGAGAGAAGTCTTTAGACTAAAAAGAGATCATGTGTATGGAAGCACCTAGGCAGCAGGCATTTACCGAACATTTATTTCCCTTCCTTTTCAGTTCCATTTTCAAATGAATAAATATGATTTGGGAAAAATATGTGTACTTTTTTTCTGTAACAAACTGAGCTGTTTTGAAGAATGTCAGTCAACAATTGATCTAGTTTCTAAACTTTTTCAATTACATTTTCTCCATAATTCTTTGAAATATGCACTTTGGTTAGACTAGAAATTGTCAACATTCATAAAAATCACTCAATATCTCCAAGTACTTTCCATTTTCTTCTTTTAACACTAGGCAAAAATGCACGATACTGCATGAAGTACTGCATCCTTTTAGAATATAATTTCTGAAATGTGAGACTTCATTTCAACTCCAAACAACCAAGTTGTAAGTTCCTTGTTGCTAAGGAAACCATTGTGTACTAATCACCAGTAAATACAATAGATGGTAGTTAGATTCTTTGTTGGGGGCAAATGCCCCTCTCCTTTGAGAGTAGAAAATTACTACCTTTTGATTGGAAGGAACATGTCATGTGGGTTTAAGGCTATTACTGTAGAAAAACATACCTGTGGGACTCTATCATTTTTTTCTTCTGTTTTAGACATGGATAAATAGGCAGAGGATCTATGGGTAGCTTTTAGAAAGAATTGGTAGCAAAGTGATATGGTCTTTCTCTTTCCCTGCAGATGCCCCTCTCCTAAAGGTAGGAGGCAGACATCCTTCACGAGTGTCTTTCAGATGGCTCCCTTCTTCTCTTTGCCATCTCTGTTACCCTGATTCAACCCTTTTCACCTTGAATCGAGACTTTTACAAGAATCTCTAAGTTGGTCTCTAAACATCCAGACTCTTTTTCCTGTATTTCATCATTCACACTATGTGTCAGATTAATTTCTGAGCCAGACTGCTTTGCTCAAATCCTAGCTCTGCCTCTTATAAGCTGTGTGGCCTTTGGACAAGTCACTTAACCTTTTTGTGTCTAAGTTTCTCCCTCTGTGGAATGAAGATAATAATATCTATCTTATAATGTTGTTGTGATAAATAAATAAGTTAATTCATGTGAAGCACTTATGTCTGACACATAAGCTCTCAATAAAAATTAGCTCTCATTAATTTCCCTAAAAGATCACTTTCTAAACCACTCTCAACCCTTCTCAATTCAAAAACTTCAGTGATTCTCTACCATACTGCTTTCTGAGAGCCTTAAGAAATATACTCTCCATTCCCAAATTTCCACATGTACCTCTCAAAGTAGCCCTGGGAGATGGCAGTGTATAGTGACAAGAATACCAGCTTGGGAGTAATTCAACACCTGGGGTTGAATTTATACTCAATTAGTGCATAATCTTAAGCTATTTGGTCTTCAGTTTCCTCTTCTATAATATGCAGATAACTGTCATTCTCATAGGGGATATTTTGAGAATGAAACAAAAAAAAAGTATTTAGAGAAGCACCTGATGTAGTATCTCTTATAACAGATGTTTAACAAATATATTTCCTGCCCTCATTCCATCATCTACTCTTCAGTCATATTGATTGCTATGGGATAAACTGTGTCTCCTCAAAATTCATAAATAGAAGCTCTAACCCCTAGTGCCAGAGAATGTGACTATATTTGAATAAAGGATCTTTAAAAAGGTAATTAAATTAAAATAAATGTATTAAAGTAGGCCCTAATAAAATATAACTGATGTCCTTATATGGAGAGAAAATCTGGAAAAAGGAACACTAGAGATATGGAAAAGCACAGAGAAAAGTCCACATGAAGATAGAGCAGGTGGCCATGTATAAGCTAGTGAGAGAGATCTCAGGAGAAAGTGAATCTGCTAATACCTTGATCCTGGACTTTTAGCCCCTAGAACTGTGAGGATAGAGATTTCTGTTGTTTAAGCCACCCAATCTGAAGTATTTTGTTATGGAAGCCATAGTAAACTAATATATTGATCTCATTTGTGATGGTTATTATTAGGTGTCAACTTGCCTGATTAAAGGGTACCTAGATAGCTGGTCATACATTAATTCTCAGTGTGTCTATGAGGGTGTTTTTGGAAGTGATTGGCATGTGAATGGGTTGACAGATTGGGGAAGATTCACCCTCAGTGTGGGTGGTCACCATCCAATCAGCTAGGGGACTGAGGGGGCAAAAAGGCAGAGGGAAGCTAATAAATTCACTTTCTTCTGCTGCTGGGACAGTCTTCTTCTCCTGCCCTTTAATGTCAGAATTCGAGATTCTCTGGCTTTTGGACTCTGAAACTTGCACTTGCAGCCCCCAGATCTTGGGCTTTTGACCTTAGACTAAGAGTTACATCATCAGCTTCCCTTGTGCTGAGGTCTTTGGACGTGGACTGAGCTCTGCTATTGGCTTCCCTAGTTCTCTGGCTTATGGATGGCCTACTGTGAAACTTCTCTGTCTCCATAATTGTGTGAGCCAACTACCCTAATGAATCTCCTCCTATATATAAAATATACGCCCTATTGGTTCTGTTTTTCTGGAGAACCCTGACAAATACACATTATTTTCCACACATGTGTGAATCTTCACCTATTTAATTGTTGCTTAAGCCTTTCCTCCAGCTTGGTGGGCAGACCATGAAAGGGGGAACCATATATATTAACCTCTGCTGAGAAGCATTGCCCTTGTCCCCTTCTGAGAGCCTCTTCATAGATCACCATCATTCCTTGTGCTAAATGACAAAACATCTCAGTCATAGCTGATTGGGCCTTACCCAAACTCTTGTCAACCAAGCAGGTCAGTTATGTATGGGGGCTTAGCATAAGAGCTCTACTAAAATGGGTACTCTAAACTCAATGGTGACAGGCCTGTCCATTTAGATCTTCCCTGTTATGGCACATGTATGAAAAACAGAGATGATAGAGTGGATCAAAACCTAGAACACACAGGGATATTATAATAATCAGAATCTACAAATAAACAGGGACCACAGAGAGTTGAGAGACGACCAGGTAATTTGTCAGAGAGTAGGAACACATAAACATTAACGTAGAGAACAACAGAAAAAAAATGAAAATAGTTCAAGATGTGAAGTAATTATTAGAGCTGAAAGTAACAGAGGTCTACTTCGTCATGTTACTTGTTGGATTTTTAGAGTTGTTCAATTACTAAAACTGCACATCTTAAAATCTTTTAAGGTTCATACAATGCCTGACGGTGGGGCTGCTGAGATAATTTCCTATATTTTCTACTTCCCCCAGCAGCCTTACATTAGAAGGTTAACTTCTTTTTCACTGAAAGACACTGATTTTTGTCTTTGTTCCTCATACTTAAAATACCTAAAATACCTAGAGAACCATCACCCTTTCTCTTTGCTTTTCTAAGTCCTGCCTGCCCCTTGTGGCTCAAATCCTATTGTTCTATAAAGCCCTGTTGACTATTTCAGGATTGGAAAATGCCTACAGCACTTATTGGCTTTACTATGTATCTGACCCTTACCTATTAATTTAAAATATTTATTTCTGCACCAAGAACCCCTAGAAGGACCCTTTGCTTATGAACTTCTATTTACCTGAGTCACTGGTTATATTTGAATATCCTAAGCCCTGTAGATTTTTAACTGTGGAATTTAGACTTATACTAATTAATAGTAATCTTCTTCATATCATTCAAATTAGTGAGGTAAGATCATGTCAGTCCAATCTCACATAGTACTTTTCCTAGTTACCAAGAGAGGTCCTGTTTGTGCTTTGTTTGGCACACAATCTTCTAGTGTTTTTTTTTTTTTTTTTTTTTGAGACAGAGCCTCAAGCTGTCCCCCTGGGTAGAGTGCCGTGGCATTACATCTTACAGCAACCTTCAACTCCTGGGCTCAAGTGAGTCTTCTGCCTCCACCTCCCAAGTAGCTGGGACCACAGGCGCCGGCCACAATGCCTGGCCATTTTTTGGTTGCACCCGTCATTGTTGTTTGGCGGGCCCGGGCTTGGGATTCGAACCCGCCACCTTAGGTGTACATGGCTGGCGCCTTAGCCGGTTGAGCTATAGGCACCAAGCCAATCTTCTAGTGTTTTAACAGCTATGGCACTCAAATGAGGCCTGATGTCATGTGAATTGTATCAAGGCACCAGATTCATCTCCAGAGTCATACTTCAAAGACCAAAAGGTCAAAATTATGTCCTGGGATGGCTCTGTTGTGTGTCTTTAATAAGTAGCTATCAAAAATCTTGTCCTTTTTCCTTATGCTGCTCATTGAGATGGACCTCCCCTGTGATGGCATGAGGGCACACTGACAATTGTGAGTGCTTGACTGCTTACAGTAATAAAGGCGATGGCCACAGCCAGCTCCTGAGCACCTGTCAAAACCTTATAATTTGATCTTCTGTGAATTAGACCCTAGAGGTACCAACTGGTTGCCCTAACAATTACATGATGACCAAAAGTGTTTCTAAGCTAATGTCTGGCCCTCTCTATCCTCTACCCCCAGATGTATTAGTATGCATGAGATTTGATGAGTTTGTTTGAAAATGTCTGGAGTAGGAATTCTGAGAATGTTAAGGCACTTATGTAATATTTGGAAAAAGTAAGAGACATGTGCTATTATCACTCTCAGGAAGACAGCCGAGCTATTTCCTGAGCACTAATATAAGAATGAATTTGTCCTGGAATGGCTTTACTGTAAGCTAAGGGCCCTCCCTTTACTGCCCCCTTACCATCACTGCTCCTTAGATGTTGATTAGCTCCACTAAACGACTCTGAAAAGTATCACACAAATCAGGAAACATTAAATTGTCACTTACTCTGCATTCACTGAAGGCATCAGAAGCCAGCAGACTTTTATATTGGAAGATAGAAGCATGTTGCAGTTCTGGTTAATAGCCTCTCGTAGCAGTTTGGGTGCTGACATATGAGACTTTTTGGGATAACTGGTCAGTCATCTGGGTGGAATCAAAACAAAAAACCATTGAGCGCTAGAGCAAGTAAATTGTTTTGTCAGAAAGTGGAGATTAGGAAGGGAAGAACACAGGTAACAGCTACTGAATACCTTCTCTATGCCAGTTATCCTATTTGGTACCTTATTGTAACCAATAAGTACTACACAATTTCTCAGGGTGGGGAAACTGAGGCACAGAGGATTAAATGATTTGTCCAAGGTATCAGAACCCATATCTTTTAATCTAAGAGCTGATATTTTTAACCACAAAGGCAATATTTATTGATATATTGTCAAGTTACTATTAGGCTTTGAATGCTCACTAACCCACTTAATAGACTTACCAGATTATAGAACATTCACCTTGCATGGGCCCGAATTAATAGTACGAAGGGCAGGAGAGTTTTAAAGAAATTCTCTTGTTTCTTTAAACAGGTTATATTCACTTCTCCCCCCCTCAGCATGTTGCATGCTCAAGAATGCTCCCTAAGTAATCTTTTACAGATTAAATAAAAAAAAAGAGATGCATAGTCCAGAGCAAGGATCTCAACCTGATCTATTTAACTGAGGAGTAAATTCTGTTGGAGTAATAGGAATAGTCTCAACGGATAGCTCCCTCTTTACTAGTAGGTCATAATTTTTTTTTTTTCACATGAAAACCTGACTAAGAAGTTTAATAGTGTGGTGATGAAAGGCAGAACATACACACCCCAAAGGGTGTCATCCTCCCCCCACCCCGTGGTTCCTACCTGAAACAAATTGTTAACCCATTTAAACATAATACATTTGACGAAACAAAGTAAACTTTGGCTCCAAAGGAAACAAAATAAAATATAACATGCACTTTTGGCTTTAGCTACCATGCTAGTTCTACAAAAAAATCTACTTGTCAAGCTGGAAAAGTGGTAGGAAGATACAACATCGAAACAGTAATAAAGGGACATCTATATAGATCATAAAATTTTACCTGGTATATTTCCAAGCTAGTAGTCACTGTCATTCCCTATCCATACATAAAAACTTGTTCTCCTGACAAGATTACTTACAGCTTAGTGTTTAATGCTGACAAGGTTCTAATGTGGTAGGATGTTAGTAATGCTTAGATTTATTTTATTTTATTTCATATTTATTGTATTTTATTTATTTTACCATCTTCGCAAAGGCAACTCTGCAAGGCTAAGTGATTGGGAATTGGACAGTTCATGTGAATAGTGACTATATTCACTACAGTCAACTTCTGACTAACCACAAGGACAAATCTTTCTATGCCCTTACTGACATTGTCTACCTAGTCTGCTGATTTAAGCCTTTTGTTGACAGAGAGAAGATCATTATTTATTCTAGCTCAGCAAGAATACAGACAGCTCTCTCCCCTCCCCATTACTGCTACCCACCCCCTCTTGATGCCTTCAGGCTGGCTTTCTTATCACATATTTTAAGCTCAAAGTAAAACTTATATCTATTGGTCATAGAATCTTAGCATTATTAGAAATTTCAGAAATCACTGGCTAGCAACCATCATTCATGCATAAATTGAAAACTGAAATCAAGAGAAGCAATGTGACCTGCCCAAAGTTAGTCAGCTAGTTATTTAATTAATGTTAAATTTAGAAAGCCCCTGATCTCTAATTCAATGCTCATATTATGTGAGAGTCCTGTTTTTCCCTTCTTCTTTTTTTTAAATCCAGGTATCATAATAGGAACTTTATTTCTCCTACTTTTGCTATTATTATTAATGTTATTTTTTTCAAAATATCCTCAGCATTGAAAAAAAATAGCTTTAGTCATTACTGGACTTTATCTTTTAGTGTGACTTTCCTAACTGGAAATTCATGCTTTAGCTGGACAAACAGGGGTTAGGGGTAGAGGTACAGAGAGAAGGAGCAAATAGGTTTTCTGTTGCTGAAAATCACATTTCTCTCACAGTTTCTGCAGTCACCATCCCTCTATAGCTAGCTTAAATGTCAATGGCAGCTAAAAGTCTCACAATTTTTAATTCCCTTAGGATCACATTTCCTAAGTGGCAGGGTAGGTGATTGAAACGCAAATTCCCTTTCATGATCAACATCTCAAATTACAAATAATGCATGAGACTTAAATATTCCTTCTGTCTCAATCTTTGATTTTTTTATCTTCTGGAAAAGCTAGCAAAGGTTTTCTGAAATTTCTTTGCTGAAATATTCATGCTTGGTATATGGGGCTGAAGGACACATTTATAAGACAGAGGTCTCTCTAACATAAACAGAAGGCTTTGGGCCCAGCTGGTGTTTGACAGTGGGGATATTTATCTTCAGTTGGCCTTTTGTTGAGGGACTTTCTTCCTTCACAAAAGCCCCCTTTTAGTATTCACTAGTGGAATTCATTAACTCGTTTGGATCTGGACTATTGCTTATTACAAACTGATGTCTTAAGAAACATCACTTTATAGGGACATATCAAACATCAAAATCATGTAAGAATGTAGCTTATTTGGCAAAACGGGGCACAAGTCTGATCTGAAAGTGAAGCCTGAAGCGACCATGTGGAAAGAAATCATTTTATTTAACACAAATGAAAAATATAAACAAAAATTTTTGATGTTCCCTAATTGTGTCTTAGAAACAAAGGCTCTTAATATAAAAGCAGTATTTACTTATGACTTCACCTGGGGATTTTGGGGAAAAAAATAAATTTCTTGAACCATTGGAAGTAAGAAAAAAAATTAACATGTATTGAGTATCGCTTTAGGCCAGGCAGTATTTTAGGCACTTTACATTATACGCTTTAATTAAATTGTCTCAATAACCCTGAGAAGTAGGTACTATTGCTTCTACTTTATAGAAAAGGAAAATGAGCATGCCAATTCTGGGCCTGTCTGACCTCAGATCCATTTCTGGCCTTTCCTGGATCTTGCTTTGGAGCGCAGGGATGCTAATTCCTGTAGGCTAAATTTCTTAGGCTCACCAAAGATAACTAGCTTCTGTCTGTGTTCAGCCAAAGAGAGATAACAAGTAGGAGATTAGGGGAGGAGGGATGAAGGAAGGAGCCAGGGTATTTCTTATGTCCCTCCCCACATTCTCCAGAGTGAGGCAGCACACTCAGCTAGCTGTACCCTCCCCCAAGACAGGCCTTATGTGATTCTAGCTTCTTATGAAAGAAGTGGTGACTCTGGCCCCAGGGCTCTGGGAAAATCACTTTTTTTCTTTGCCTTTCCAGTTCTAGGAGTGGTGGTGGCCTCCTGCCGTTGCTAATCCCTAGATTGCCTTCTTTTCCTCTATTTGGTTTCACAGTTCCTCCATCAATTGCATAATGCATTTTCTTGTCTTAAATATCCTCTATTTCAGGGGTCCTCAAACTTTTTAAACAGGGGGCCAGTTCACTGTCCCTCAGACCATTGGAGGGCCGGACTGTGGGCGCCCGGATGACGCTAAGCAGGACAGGCAGAGGAAGCAAAAACACCCTGGGGGCGGAATAAATGTCCTCGGTGGGCCGCAGTTTGAGGACGCTCCCTCTATTTCAATGACTATATTTAAAATGGTTTCTGATTTCGTGGTTGAGGCTGATGTATACACGGGAGCTTTATCTCAAATTAGATAACTAAGAGGTAATTAAAACGCCAAAGTGCATATTCTCCTTTTGGTTTCGAAAGTTCTCCTATTTGGTTTGAAAATATCAAAGATTTAAAACTTGCCCACTTTTCTCTCCAAAACTTTAAAAATCTTTGGAGTAAGAAAGAGTTTCTAAATATTTACTCAACAAAATCGTATTTCTGTTTTCTCCGTGGTCTCTATCCCTACCCCATACCATCTAAATTGACAGGAGTTTGTTCTCATACCTGCTAACCACTGTTGTTATAGCTTTCATAGAGGTTTTCAAAAGCCTTCCATTATAGAGCTAGTCCTTTGTTAGCTCAATGAGAACATGTAGATCTTTTAGATTTCTGAATTCCTCACTGCCATCTTAATTTACCTTTAATCAGAAAATTTTTCCCTTTCTATTTTCCCATTTTATTACTTATATCAAATCCAGTATAATAGACTTTTTTCTTTACATTAAAAAAATGTTTTTTGAATATTATGGGGGTACACCTGTTTTGGTTACATAATTTGCTTTGGCACATTTATTTTTTGAGATAGAATCTCACTTTCTTGCCCTCAGTAGAATGCTGCATGCTTTTGTACATTTTAAGTCAAAATCATAAGTGTTCCTTTCACCCACAAAGTGGGTTTACCTCTTAGGTGTGAATATTCCCATCCCCTCCAAAGTGCCTAAGGTCAGTATAGATCTGAGCTTCCTTTAAGTGAGTGAGAGGGAAAGGTTGAAGGAGGGGATGATGAATGCAGAGAGAGAGAAGAAGAAAAGGAGAGAGAGAGGAGAAAGATAAAAGGCAGTGAGAAGCAAAAGAGGGAAGGGGAAAATAGTTTTAACAGATTAAGGCAAATGTTTTGTGTTCTTCCAGACATTTTTCAGAATACAAGAAATTCTAATGACAGCATATGAAAATAATAATTGCTAATTTTCCATCATTATTGAATGGTCTAATTTTTCCTCATGGAACTGAGATAATTTTGTAAATAGAGACATTACCTTACACAAATGATAGATCTTGCTTAAAAAAAAAAGCCCTCCCCCTTACAAAAAACCAACCCTTACCATTAGTGACGAGCACATTAACAGCAAGCAAATTAGGCCTTCATCCCCCATATATGGTTGATATTAGCTTGATTTATTCAAAATTTTTGTATGAGTTTATGGAAATTAAGTACCGCCTCCCTCATTTCCCATCCATAAAAAAGAAATGCTTTATTTTGGGGCTGATAAGTTGGGGTAGGTACAGTGATTTTCTGGCGTTTTATAAAGATACCTGGCTCAGCTGAATTTTACTAGTCTCATGTTGGAATGTTGGAGAGTGTCATTCCCTTCATTTGATACATGATGCGGCAGAAACTTGGTTTAAAATACAACACAAACGTTTTCTTGGTTTGAAGATTTATGACTGACTTCCCCTATAAACAGGTGGCAGATGACTTGACAGAAATAGCATTTTTAGTGATAGCCAAGTAGAAGGAGCCCTAAAGCCTAAGGAGGGAGCTTTGGGAAGTTTGTAAAGCAAACTTTCCTTCTCTGGCACTTGGACTAGACCCAGGAAGAGAGGAAAATCAGTGGTCTTTTTCTCTAATGCTCTCTCCACTTTCAGTTTCTCTTTCTTCTATTTTCTTTATCCAATGTTCCATTAACACACGCGCGCGCGCGCGCGCGCGCGCGCTCACACACACACACACACACACACACACACACACACACACTCACCCAGTCTAGAACCCCAGAGACCACAGGACACAAATTAAGAAA
>CAUYTI010130101.1:0-16343 GCA_963575145.1 Galago senegalensis
TCTCATGAGACACAAAGCTTGGTACCTTGACTGTTCTCCACTCCAGCAAGTACTCCTGCCTGCCTCAGGTCGACCTACACCGCAATGCATACCCTTTGAAAGCCAACTCATCTACCCTGCAATGCTATACAGCCTTCTGAACTGCTTACCCTGTTTCTTCATGGCAACTTTTAAGTATTCATGTTAACTCTTCCTTCCAGTTTAGGGTATAAAGACATGTTTTAAGATAAGATTTTCATTCCTGTGCATGTTAAGATGATTTAGAAAACAGAGTGTGCCAAACAGTATTTGGTTCCCAGTTCTAGCCTGTCATTAATGGAAGGTGATAAGCTACCAAAACCCTTTTTGCTAACAATTCTATAGGCTGTCTAGGATAATAACATTTCTGTACATTTCCTCATAATAATATACGTTATTATTATAATAACATTTCTGTACATTTCCTCGTAATTTCACACTTTTTAAAATAAAACCTCACCAAATAGTCCATTTTGCTGCAGAGACTTTAAAACCATAAACTGCACTTTTGACGGTCAGGACTAAACTAGTAAAAATGCCTCCAAGGTGCACACTTTGCTAGGGAATAGTAGAGTTTAAAAAAAAAAAACAATTAAGGTGAAATCACTAGAGAGAACAGATGTCTGAAATAATAAAAGTCTGAATTATAAGGCTTGTAAAACGCTGTTCAATTACTTTGAAATACATATAGTAGCCTGAGTCGAAGGCTAATTAAATGAATCCAGATTGATTATATTGAGAGACATACGTCGTTTACAGTTTGGATAATCAGAGTTTCATGGCTGAAAATAGTGGGCAAATGTACAATCTTTTTCTTTCTTTTTTCCTTTTCACCATTAATGAACAGCAAACTTTGAAAGCTGATGTTTGTAAGGCAATTAATTCATCTGTGAATTAAGCTAAGCAGAATCTATTTACATTGGAGTCTAAAGTATGTATTTTAAGACACTGAAATATTAGGGGGGCATTTTAATTTTAAAATAACTCAAAGTGAAAGGTAATGATACATTTAGGGGTGATATACTCATCTGCTTCCCTTCAACTGCGAATAAATAATAAGTAGCCCTTTTCAAATAGGCTTGTTGAAAAATAGAAACATGTCACATGGCAGGATATTCCAAAAAGGGAAAGTACAAGTGATGATAAACCCACCTGTTTCTCAGATTCCTCTGTTTCAATGTCTTTGTCTCAGCCTTGCCTGTCTCACTGTCTTTATGTTCTCAACCTGGCTAGCAGCAGACCTCAGGACAGTTGTCTCTCCTTTTTATATCTAGTAAAAATGACAGTAGGCTTCTTCAGTAACCCTGATGTGAAAATTATTCATCCATTTCCACCAGGTCAGTAATGGACATGCACCCACCTTTAACTGATATCATTTATTTGGGAATATTATCTTCTCGGTTCTCATTCAACTTAGCCTACTTCTTATACATCAATGACACACATGCAGGATTCCGTAGACCTGTCGGGACCCACCCCTGGATGGGAGGAGGAAGTGGCTTCCTCTGAATCGCAAAGTCTCTGTAGGGGAAGAGTGGCCAACTGTAAAAATGAGATTCTTTCACAAAAAGAAGTAACTAAATATCAAGTAAGCAACCAAGCCTATTTTCCTGGTGGGGGTGTGGGGAGTGATGGTGAGGGAATTATATTTATTTAGATAAAAGCAAAAACTGAATAAAGTGATTCAAGTGGAAATAAATAAATTTTATAAGTTTTTGACATTTGCAAATAATGATGTATTGTCAGAAATATTTAAATTTTGTTACTTATTCAAGAAATATATTTCTACTACTTAATATGCATCAGATACTAATAGATATTGGCAATATAATCATAAAAACTACTTTGCACATAAGCTTTGGCAGGGTAGCAGAAAATGTGTGCAGCAGAGAAGCAGAGTAGATACCGCACCAGTCCATTAGCCAAATCTTTGGCAAACTCATGGCAGGGAGGTTATGCATATTACCTAGTGACTTCCTTCCACCTGGATATCATTGGTGGAACCCTGGGTGAATACTGAACCTGGATATGATCCCCAGCTTACACTGTGTGCTGACATCATGGTTTCCCATAGACCAACAGATCTAATTTTAGAACATAGTTCCAAAAAACAATTATATTTGGAACTGAGTCCCTGTTTAAAAGGTTTTCCCTAAAGTATCCAATCATGATGACCAATAAAGCAAAATAAACCTGTGTGCAGTTAGAAAGAACAGTATAAGAAGAAGAAAAAGAAGGGGAAAAAACAGAAAAAGATATGTAAAAAAAGGCCCTCATATGAGACTAATAACTGTGCTTTTTGATCCTCTTATCTATAGTTTTTCCTAAGCCCCAGCCTCGTTACTATCCTTGTTTCCTCACAAACCACTATAAGATCTTTTTATTTATTTATTTATTTTTCTGTATTAAGTCATAACTGTGTGCATTAATGCATTTATGAGGTACAATGGGCTGATTTGATATACAACATGGAATGCTTACATCTAACTGACTAACATAACCATCTCCTCGCTTACTTATCTGTTGTGGTAAAACATTCATACTCTATTTTTAATAGATTCAGTTTCATAATCTAATATTTTTAATAAAGAAAACATTTTGATATCTGCTTCTATAGCCATGCATTCTATTTCTATCACCTGCATTATTTATTAATTTCCAAATAATACAGGTCACATGTGCACTTAACTATTGCTACATTTTTATGCATTTCGTGCCTTTAACATAGAATGGGATATTAGGTGTGAGCATTTCCTTAAGCTGCGCTGAACTAGTGCCCCAGTCAGATATTCCCAATTTGGGAGCGTTCACCTAGTAATGAATCCCATGAGCCACACTTGGGGGAGATGACAAGTCCTTCAGCTGTATGTTCTTTCTAAAACTCAAAAGAAAATAAAAATAAATTTCAAAATGCTTGTTACTCAAACGTTTGTGATTTTTTTTAAGCATCCATCTATGTCAATATATAGAATGTTTTCCCAAGTACTCATTATCCTTTGAGGTAGTTATTAACACGGCTAAGAGGATCATCATTGCTCTTTGCCTCTTTGCATTTGGTGGGATTTTACTCCTTGACCCCTTTCATGCTAGTGGGTGTTTTGATGAGTTCTGGTTAAAGAGTTGTAAGTAGAAGTCACTGTGTCACTTTTCTGGATGTAATATTGCTTCCACTTTGGCAGGGACACCAACAACTTTTGGTATGTCAGCTGCTCCTCAGCATATATCCCAGAGAGAAGACGATAACCTGCACTGGCAGCTAAGGCAGGAACTGAATCTTTAATTTGCTCGTGAAAATTTAAGGAGTGGTTTCATTAATTGGTAAGTCACCAAATTCTACCACATTTTTCCACAGTTTGAAAAGACAAGCAAAATGTTCATCTCCAAATGACTAATTAAAGCGCAGATGTACACACTAGCATAAGGCCTGTATGATGCTTCAAAACTGCCTGGCTGCAAACATCCTGCCCTAATCTTCACTTGAGTTTCCAAAAATCTTCACTTGTGAAGGATGTGGGCAACTGATTTTTGTGTAAGTGTATTTAGCTTTTGAGAAGATTACCATCTATGAAAGTAAGAGCCCGATGAAAAGACAAGTTTTCAGAGTTTCATGTAGCAAAGGAAAAAATAAAATCAGCCCATTCAGCAAGGCCAAATAAACCAAATAGATTCATCCTTCATCTGGGCTTACTAGTCAGTATTTTAAGCCATCTTCTGAATGGGAAGGAGAGAACGAAATTCATACTATTGTACGATTATTTTACTTTTATACTCTCTGTATGAGTACACTGCTTTCCTGTTTGAGATGATGTGAGGCATTATTAAATATAAGAGAAGCAGAATTAATTGTATTAAACTTACAGTAACTATATACCTAGTGGCTTCTCCGATGTAGTACAAAATAATTTAAATATTGAGAGAAACAAAAAAGAAACTTATCATAGTCTTTTACGAGAGTCTTATTGAAAACATGCATAAGTTCACATTTACTCATTTTTTCAAACATTATAAATATTTTCCCCTATCTTTTGTGTTTTGGGAAGTGAAAACCATCCTCCTATGACCTTTTTGGTATTCTGTAATTTGATTTGCTTGCCATGCCCACCTTTCCTTGCTTACCACCCCACGATCCTGTGATTGGAACAGACAACCAGTCAAAATGGAAAAGAACGAAAAGGTCAAAGTGGTAATATTTCCTGTGCAACTTTTCCAGGACACAAAGAAATATTTACATTTTGATATGTGCTGCAAATGACAAAGTGTCAAGAGAAATAAAAGGGAACAAGATTGTATTCAGCTTATGATAACAAACGTGGGCAAAGAGAGCCCAGAAAGCATTATAATTAGTAGTAATTTCTGTGTTCATTATTTCAAATGTTTTTTTTTTTCTTGTCAATATGCCAAAAGTAACTTTAAATTTTGAGAGGAAAAAGGAACAAAACTGCCTTAATTTTTTAATTGTCTAACTGAATGGAATAATGCATGCTTTCAAGATTTACTAGGGCAAAATTAGCTTTTTCTACAATTCAACTAAAAAAGGAAACCTAAATACATAAGATAGAACTAGGCAGTCTGTTATGCATAGATTTCAGAGTAAGAAATCCTTATTCAATTAATATATTTATAACTACTTCAGGTTTTATGAAAAAGATATACAATAGTTTATATTTTTACTTGGTAAGTGGGAATAATAAACTTATTATGAATGTTATTTAAAAATATATTTATTTGCATCAGTGCATTTCATATTCTTTCAAACCACAGAAGCTCAGCATAGGCCCTCAGACTAACATTTTATAGAGGAAGGACTTTCACCCTCTAAATTTTCCTTTTATTTTTATTTTTTTTTTTTTAGTGTCTAATACTAATTAGTCTCATCACTCTTTGACTGTTTTGTAAAATATGTCATCAACCAAAAAGAATGAGAGCTTGCTAAGACATAAGACAGATAAGGGGAAAAAGAAAGAGGCATAAGCTGATAAAACACACACACACACAAGGTAAAGAGACCATTTCATCAGGGCATTCATGTGCTTTTGGGGGACTTTGGGTTTTTAGTTAGAACTGAAGAAAAAAAAAACATTGACAAAGGTACAGTAAAACTGTGAAGATTTTCAAATTTGAATAGAGAGGCGTCTACCCTAAGAATTGTAAAGGATGGAAGCTGTTTACAAAGGATAGATTGGGCTTGAACAGATTGTTTTTGATATCAAAGCTTGTATTTTAAAAACATGAAAGTAATGGTTAAGAAGGGATTTCCATAAAATAAAATTATCAAGGAGGAAAGATTGTCAGGATATTTTATTACCTGATAGACATGGGCAGGATTAAATGTAAGTCAGACTCCCTTGTTCCATACCAAAAGGATAAAACTAAACCTAGATAATAACGTTCCTGATATGAAAACAAAACTGGATGACAATCAAGTTGCGTTAGGAATGCTGTCACACAAACACACAATTTTTAGAAAGTGATATATTCTTTATGATAAAATTATTCTGTTTTTCTTCTGGGTCGATGCCTAGTAGAGGGATCACTGGATCAAATAGGAGGTCTAATTTCAGTTCTTTCTGTAAGGAAATACGGTGACTTTACATCTTTTTTGTTAACCTGGATGCATGTAAATTTCGAAGGTAATGAAGAAAACCTAAGTAAGTGAAGATTTGTGCTATGTTCATGGAAAGAAAAACTGAACGCTGTAAAAGTTTAAATTCTTTCTCATTTGATGTATAGTTTTAAACCAATTTTAAAATGTATGTGAATGTGTAAATGCCAAAGAATGGGAAAATGCCCTCTGAAGGGGAACTGTAAGTAGCAGAGGTGTTACTTTTAAGGTATCAAGATACATAATACTGGGTTTCTCTGAAATGGGCTAGACTAAGTTATCAATGAAATGGAATCGATGTAGATACATAATACAAATAGCAAGACAGATCACATGCAAGAGAAGGGCTTTCTAACAATGGACGTAAAATAGAACTATCCATTTAGAAATGATATAGATCTGCTTCACCTCATATAGATAAATAACTACAAATATCAAAGAATTAAATATTTAAAATAAATCTTCAAATAAGAAAATATTGATCAATGTCATTCTCCAAGTATAAGGTTTTGGATTTTTTTTAACTACTTAGAAACAAGCTTTATTCTAAGCATTGATGAGTTTTTTAAAGTATAAATTAATTCAAGACACCTTAAGTAAAATAATAAAAAATAATTTTTAATTGAAGTTAAAAATTCAATGGCTACATTTTATAATAAGACAGGTGAAAGGGGAATTAATACCCCAGAAGACAAGGCAGATTAAATTTCTGATTGAAGTATGAACAGAGAGAAATTGTGTGAACGAGGAGAAGTAACGTGTGGAGGAAACAACCGAAACTCAAGGAGCTGAGGACCCAGAGGGGGGTGAATGCAAAGACAACTATTCTTACACACTTCATAGTAAAACTATTTGAAACCAAAAACAAAGACAAAAAAATTAGGAGAGCCAAAAGACAAGGTTATTACTTAGATTGGAACTCAAGTTAGATCGATAATGGACTTAAGAGGACAAACAGGAAGCCAAAGCACAATAAAATGCCATATTTTGCTTTGTAAAATGTGCTTCTGTGTATAAAGTGCATGCTCCTCAACAAAGTGGTCAGCTTTCAGCTAAGAGAGACACATCTGGGGAGGGCTAACACTCCCCTGGTAAACGTGCAGATTGTACCACCCTCCTTCAGCTGCTGGCTCTGTGAAGGCTGCCCCAGCCCTCTCTCCCAGAGCTCTTCCCTGCCAGCCACATTGGGAGCCATAGCAGAGATAGCCAAGCAAGTGGTCAATGGCATGGGCACTTCTGGGGAGCCTCAGCTTAGAGGTATTTGGGTTCTTCAAGGGAATCCTGGTCCCTTCTGTACAGCCAGGTACTGGGCCTGTGTCCTGATCTTGCACTGGCTGCAGTCCACCTTGCCTTTCCGGCCACCACCTCCTCCCACTCCTTGATCCTAGTGTGCACTGGAGACCACTCTGGCCTGTTCCCACAGGATTTGCATCCTCTCAGACTGTGGTGGGCCCAGGAGGGGATAACATGGTAGCCCACTGGGCTCCCTCCGCCTCTGACCTGTACTGCCCACGTGTAATGTCCATCCTTTATTTTCCCTCAAAAATTTGGGCAAAAAGTGTGCATATAAAAGTACATGGCAAATTATGCAAATTATGGTAGTATTCTGAAGTAAGAAAAGCAAACAATTGCCAACCATGAATTCTGTGGTTGATATAATTATCTTTCAGTTTAAAAAAAAGGCCAAGCAAAGGCATTTTCAGGGTAAAAAAGAGACATCACAAATCTGAACTGCATAGACCCCTAACCCAACTAAAGCAGTGAGAGTGGCAATAGTAATGTCTAGTAAGTTGTGGAATCATACAGAATCAAAAGCACAGCAGAAATAGCAGGAAATTTAATTTTACTTGAGTAATTTATTGTCTTTTTATTATTTGAGAAAATATAAGAATTCTTATTTCAATTAGACTTTAAAAAATTAAGAAAGATTTGTTTTTAATAGCCCTTTGAATAAAATGTATTCACTGGTTACCTGATGATAGGAATGTGTTCTGGTAGTAGTTGATGTGGTCATTTGAACAACATAGAATGTATTCAGAGAAACGTAGATGGTGGAACTTACTGCACATCGAGGCTGTATGGTATAGCCTGCTGCTCAAGGCTACAAACCTGTATAGCACATTACTATACTGAATACTGGAGGCAATTGTAATAGGAAAGTAAATATTTCTGCATCAAAGAAACATAGAAGAGGTACAGTAAAAAATACAGTATTATAATTTTATGGGACCACTGCCATATGTGCAGCCAGTCCTTGTAAAAACATCCTTATGTGCACCACAACTGGAATAAGTAATTTTCTGAGTGATAAATGATGCTCAAACTTAAAACAATGACATGCATTATCACACATAATTTCTGAGAGTCAGAAGAACCTGGAGCCCCAGTCTGGATGGTCTTGGATCTGGGTCTCTCATGAGGTTGTAGTCCAAGTGGTGGCTGAGTTGCACCATCCTCAAGCTGGGTCAGGAGTTTTCAGTTTCTGAAAAGGTTTACTCATGTGTTATGCAGCTGCAGGCTATAGGACTTGGCGTAGGTCTCCCCAGGTGTTCTCAAGGCTTAGAAGATATTTACTCCAGGGAAATAAATCCAATAAAATAAATAAAGAAGAATTAATAATGCCTTTTGTATCAATGTCTCAAACATCACACAGTCACTTCTACAGTATTGTATTTGCTAGAAGTGAGTTACCTAATATCCACATGAAAGTGAAGAGGAATTGGGTCCTACCTTCTGAAGGGGAAGAATATCAAATAACATGAACATATTTGAATACCACCAAAACATCTGGCTAGAAAGTTCCAAATGAGATTGGCTATAGACATTAAAACTTTTTATGGCTGAAATTGTCTTTCAGTAAGGAATGATGTACTCTGAATGAATTGCTGTGATAGGTGCAACTTAAATAGTAATGTCAAAACACAAGATCCAGGTACATTACTCTTATGATGAAAGGTCACAACTACTGTCAAGGTTAACAAAAATCTTGATCACTATAGATTTATACTATAATCTGAAGTCTGGTGATGTGATGCCTCCTGATTTGTTTTTATTTCTAAGTAATGTGTTGGCTACTCAAGGTTTTTTCTGATTCAATATAAAATGAAGTACTGTTTTTTCAAGTTTTTTAAAGTATCTCAACAGTGCCTAGATAGGGATTTCATTAAATCTGTAGATTACTTTGGATAGTGTGAGCATTTTAACAATGTTGATTCTTCCCAGTCACAAGAGTGGTTTTTCTGTTTGTTAACATCTTCAGCTATTTCTTTCTGAGGGTTTCGTATTTCTCATTTTAGAGAACTTTATTTTCCTTTGTTAGATAAATTCCCAAATATTTCATTTTCTTTGGCACTACTCTAGAAGGAGTAGAGTCCTTGACTATATTTTCAGTTTGGCTATTGTTGGCATAAATATAAGCTATTGATTTGTAAGTATTTATTTTGTATCCTGAGACTCTGCTATATTCCTTGACCACTTCTAAGAGTTGGATCCCTGGAGGTTTTCAAGTATAGGATCATATCATCCACAAAGAGTGAGTTTGACTTCCTCTGATCCCATTTGAATACCCTTTTTCCCCTTCTCTGGCCTGATTGTGATGGCTAGGATTTCCATTACTGTGGTGTACAGCAGTAGAGACAACAGGCATCCTTGTCTATTTACAGATATGAGTGGAAATGTTTCAATTTCATTTCATTCAATATGCTATTGGCTGTGGGTTTGCTATAGATGGCCTCTATCAGTTTAAGAAATGTCCCATCTAAGTCTATTTTCTTAAGTGTTCTAATCATGAGAGGACACTGGATATTATCAAAGGTTATTCTGCATCAATTGATAGAATCATGTGGTCTTTTTTTTTAAATTTATTTATGTGGTGTATTGTATTTATAGATTTATGTATGTTGAACCAAATTTGTAACCCTGAAATAAAACCAACTTGATCATGGTGTTTAATTTTTTTGATATATTATTGAATTCTGTTTGCTAGGATCTTATTAAATATTTTTGCATTGATATTCATTAATGATATTGGTCTATAGTTTTCTTTCTTTGTTGGGTCCTTTTCTGGTTTAGGGTTTAATGTGATATTTTCTGCATAGAATGCATTGAGGAAGAATGCATTGTGAATTCTTTGTGGGAAAGAGACTGGGACAGAAACCTCTCTGTAGATAACAGGTGCATGGCCTACAAACACATGAAAAAATGCTTATCTTTAATCATCAGAGAAATGCAAATCAAAACCACTTTGATATATCACCTAACCCCAATAGGATTAGTCCACATCACACAATCCCAAATCTTCAAATGTTGGCGTGGATGTGGTGATAAAGGAACACTTCTACACTGTTGGTGGGACAGCAAACTAGTACAGCCCTTTTGGAAAGACATTCAGAAAATCCTCAAGGAACTAAAAGTTGACCTACCATTGGATATCACAATATCATTACTAGGTATCTACCCAGATAGTCAAAAATCATTTTACAACAAAGACATTTATGCTAAAAGTTTTATTGCAGACCAATTCACAATAGCCAAGTCGTGGAAGCAGCCTAAATGCCCATCAACCCATGAATGGATAAACAAATTGTGGTATATGTATATCATGGAATGCTATGCAGCTGTAAAAAGAAGGAGACTTTACATCTTTTATGTTTACCTGGATGAAGCTAGAACATATTCTTCTTAGGAAAGTATCTCAAGAATGGAAGAAAAAGTATTCAATGTACACAGCCCTATTTTGAAACTAATTCATAGCTTTTACAGGAATGTCATAACCCAATTATAGCCTTAGAATATGGGAAGGAGGAGGTGAGAGGGGTAGATGGGGGGAGGGAGGGTGATTGGTGGGATCACCTCTATGGTTAATCTTACAAGGGTACAAGTGAATCTTTCTAAAAGTAGAGTATGAATGTCTTGACTCAATAACTAAGAAAATGACATGAAGGTTATGTTAATCAGTTTGGTGAGAGTATTTCAAAATGTATATGAAAACAGCACACTGTACCCCATGATTGCGTTAATGTACACAGTTATGCTATAAGAAATAAAAAAAAGAATGGAAAAGAAAAGTATCCAATGTACTAAATACTATTATGAAACCAATATAGGTACACTTACATATTCATATGAATGATAAAACATAAAGGTATTCCAGAAAGAGTGGAGAGGAGGCAGAAAGGGTAGAGGGGGGAGGGACAGTGGGGGGAGAGTATTTGGAAGGATCTTACCTAATGTACACAATGCAAGGGTATATTTCAAAACAACTAAGAGTATATTGTAAATTTCTTACCACAAAAATAAATAAGCGAGGTGATGGTTATGTTAATTAGTTTGACTTAAACACTCTACATTGTATATCAAATCATTATATTGTACTCCACAAATGTATACAGTTATGACTTAATGAAAATTAAGTTAAAATAGATTAATGAAACTCTTATCATTGCACTACCCTCATATAATACATTTTCCAGATATTTTATTTATATTAAAGATTGAAATAAGCTCAATGTAAAATTATATGATACGCTAAATTCCCATTCTAAATTCCTACTAGTCAATCACCTCCTGTGTTTATACCCTGAGGGACATCCTTTTTAAAAAAGATTTTTGTAATAAAATGATATTTTATATTAGTTATATCAATTATTATGCCAATAATGAAATTTAAAATGAGCATTTTTGCTGTAACTGAAAACAACTTAAAGTCTTCTACATGATTTTTAACTAGTATATAAAATATTTGATGTGAACACACATATTTTGAATTATATTGACACTGAAAAAATTCAAATGTATATGCGTGAAAATTGTATAAAGATACAGCTATAATTTAATAAAAAAAAGACATGTAAGATACAAATTTATTGATGTATCAACCAAATTCTTGGTTCGTACTTTTGTGTTCGCTTTTTCATGAATTCTTTCCATTGACAAGGAATGAAAAATGCTGCTATTTTATTAGAATTTATTAGCTAAAGGATTTTCTATATTTTGTGCACAGAATAGAACTGATTTATGAGTAAGGATGACAAGGTGTTCATCTTTTATTCCCCCAAAGCTCCTGTTCTAGCAAAAAGTCAATTTAAATTGATTAGTGAGCTTGTGTAACACAGTGAAGGGCGGAACTCAGGAAGTGGATGTTACCAAAAGCTCATAAAGCCAACATTTTGCTAATTTCCTATACATTTTCCCAAGTTTAAAAGAGTACATTTTTAAAAACATATATTTGACTTATACTTCTATTATAATATGTTGGTTGAAGTGACATTTTACACTGCCTTGATTTAGCTATTAATAATCATTTTGTCTGATTTTTTAGGTGAACAATTTTACTTACTGATCAATATTCATTGCGAGTTACAAAAGATCAAATACTGTTAAAGTATAGAAGGTAAAAGTTTATGAGAAATGGTACAATTATTTTCACCATACTGTAGAGCTTCATAAAAACGTATCAATTCCAATTTCTCCATATAAAAACTCAATATCTTTGATTTTAGATCAATATAGTTTTCATGCATAGTAATTTTAGTTTTTTACTGTTAATATGGTTTAAAATATTTATAGTCACATAAAATATTGTATAATCAAATGAAAATAAACACATGCAGAAAGCTCTAAGTTGCTTTCATATTTAGTAAAATAATGCTCATTTTAAGTTCCTTGGAATTAAACAAGATTTCCAGTTGCATATCATGATGATCAATAATTGTTACATCTCAGGAGTAAATAGCAATGAAAACATATATTTTTATGTCATCATTTTCTTAATTTACCAAGATACTCTTGTAGTTAATTTTACTTGTTTACCATGTTGCAAGAATTGGTGCTCCATATTTGAGTTGAATTATTTTAATTGCTATAAAATTGGATAGTCAGATGTTTTTTTTAATTATAGACTTTTTTCTAGTTTGCTTCTTTTGGTTACCATTGAATTATTTGTAGCTGAACATTAGGCACTTAGATTTATTTTTTTAGTGTATTCTGTCACACAAATAGAAATAGATAGATAGATGATGGATAGATTCCCTGTATATAGTCTTTAATTTAAATGAAAATATTGAAAGCATCCAGCAATATTCTTGTATTGCTGCAGAGGTTAGTCTACTATAATTATTTCCTGAGATTAAGAGGAGTATAATGAAAGTTCATGGAAAAATTTTAAAACTTTCCCAAGTCTCTCTCCATTATTTTTTTCTTATCTTAATGCTAAAGATGTCTTCTTCCCGTTGTCTTTTTTTAAAATCACATTTTTATTCAAAATAGTAAACTGTATGGTTTATACATACCATATGTTAGAAACCGACCAAATTTCAAAATGGCCAACTTCTATCTTTCCAGCCTGCATATAGTACTTATGATCCATATTAGTAGCAATGCGTACTGTCCGTGGCTATCACAGTGATGTCCCAGCCTGCAGTAAAAACTGAGCACACACTAAACAGAGTAGGGAACAGACACCTGCTGCTCAGGAGTCATTTCCATGTGCTGCAGGAAACAGAATTAACCTCAGGGAGCTTTGATTTTCTGTGTAGAGGGGTTTCAACTTGCCAAAAGATTTTATACTCCATTATTTGCTAAGGAGACCATTTGTGAGATTCATTCTACCTGAAATGTCCATATCCCTTCTCTATGCTATATTTCTGCTTTTACTCTTTACCATCTGGAAGTGATGGGAAATATATTCTGTTTCTTACAAATCAATCAAGTAAAATCAACTGTACAGTTACCAATGAGTCTGCTGACTTTTTCAAGTTATTTTAAATATTCTTAAATCTTGCATTAAAATGTAGATGATTCTATCTTAATTCATTGAAAGATTAACAGGGGCATTTGAAAGCATATTGCATAGTTTGTCATGGCTTTTGACTGTGTGAATGTTCCCAGACTAGCTGAATTTGTTTTGTTTTATTTTAAAACAGTTTCAAAGCAGTGGTTATTGTTTTCCTGTGCAGCCGCATTTTTTTACTTCAGTATTTACTAATCTTTATTAATAAAATTTCAGGCTGGGTATGGTGATTCATGCCTCTAATTGTAGCAATTTTGGAGACCAAGGAGGGAGGATCACTTGAGGCCAGAAGTCTAAGACCAGCATGATCTCAAGTGAGACACATCTTTACTAAAAATAGAAAAATTACAGGGTGTGATAGCCTGCACTTGTAGTCCCAGCTACTTGGGTGTCTGAGGCCAGAGGGGCTTGAGCTTAGAAGTTGGAGGTTGCAGTGAGCTTTGATGATGCCACTACACTCTAGCTGGGGCAAAAGAGCAAGTCTCAGTTTTAGGGGGAAAAAAATTGTATCTTTAAAGTCATGATATAGAACACATAAAGCTTGAAAACTGGAATTCATCATGTCAAGGGGGACTACAGTTGTTCAAAAAAGATAAAAAGGGAAGTCAAGGATAAAATTTAGAAGAAAAATAGCTACTATGATATCTTATGGCTTCATAGTAGCTAACCATAGTCATATAATTGGAAGTTATTTTGCAACTCTTGCAATTATTAAAATATTGTTTGTTACGCAATAAAATAAGAGCAGATACATTATTAAGTTCATTATTTACCATCACCATGCCTATATGTGGTGCTGAAATGAAATATTTTTGTTATTCATAACATTTAATCTTATTAGAGCAATTGACTTTGTGTAGCATTTACAGTCCCACACCTGCTGCCAGATTCACAAAGAAGTAAACAGAATGCATTGGTCAGCTCTGTCAAGAAAATCACCCTGCTCTTCCCTCTGTCCTGTGCACTGGGCAGTTACTCTGTGCACCACACTGCCATTGTTACCATTGTGGTTTTCTTGCTTTGCTTTTTTGAACTACTCAAGTTCTCAAGTATTTTCTTTACTGTATCATTGTTTATTTTCAGTATGTTTAGTTTCATTTTCTTGTCTCCCATTATTTATTGACGAAATCCCTGCAGAAATTTGTAGCTCTTGATGTGTTACTTTTCGTATTTGAACCTCCCTATACTACTGCTTTGGATAAAGATTCTTCCTATCTCTGGTTCTATAGCTCTCTTTTCTCTGTCCTTTCCCTTCTGCTCCAACCCTCTTGTCCTGCCACTGTGGGAAGACTTAAAAGGGATTTTTATTATTCATTAAATGAATGTTTATAAGACACGATGATCTCATGTTACTTTTTTTGGTACAATTTGTATCATAATTTGTTACTGATCAATCTATTTTTATGCAAAGTAGAATTTAAAATGAAATATCCAGGAGAATATTAAGTGTCTTGCTTGAGATAAATGATGAAATAAAACTTCCTTTGAGAGAGGGAGACTATTCTATTATTTTACAATTATTTTATTCTATAATTTTCGAATGTTGACTCCTGCTAAAATTATCCAAATGAATGTTAATGTCTGAAGCCATCTGTGCCATCGTCCTCCCCTGAATCTCTCACATCCTTTATATTCAACTGTTGCTTAAGTAAGGTTTGTTTTATTTTCAGGTATTCCTTAAGTTCTAGTTGGGATCTTAAATTATTTGCTACATAAGTTCTAAATGATTTTTCCAAGGAACCATTGTGATCATTTGTTTTTAAGCCTTAAATGCTCTTTTGGAAAAATTATTCATATGTAAAGAAATATATATTGAAAATCTACAAGGAGAGGTGAGGTGTTCATTTGAATGTGTAGGTCATTATTGCTTGTTGGTCCTTTCCCCAAAGACCCATGCACCAATGCACACACTTCCATACATACACACAGGGAATCAATATTCTGAGAATTTAACTCTGTATTTTCACTGGTGAAGTGGCTGAATTTACTTTTATAACAATGTTTTGACTGATATATCTGTGACTAATGTAAATTTGTTAGGCAACTATCAACAACATCACATTATATTTTCCACTTTCCTATATTGTTTTTACATGAGTTCATTGTCAAATTAGAATCTCAAATTTGCTCTTTATTGAATGCGGACTAAATAAACACGTAATTACAAATGAACTAAACAAATGTCTCTTAACTGCTTGGCTGTGGTGTATGGTGTTCTGACAAATTATTCTATTTGATCTTTATTTCTCTATTTCTAATGATTTATCTGAGAACATTTCCACATCTGTTTTATCCAACGTATATAAAGAATCAGGATCAAATGTATTTCTCTGATGATGCACATTTTTTTTCATATGTCCAAGCAATTTTCTCAAACTAATATTTTTGAGAAATATTTTGTCTACTTCTATTTTCCCAATATTGCCATTTCTAATTTTTATTTAAATCCGTATTCAATATTGTGGAAAGCAGAAATTTATGTGGCTTCCATGATGTTTGGCCCCTGTTGATACATCCACTCTCCTTGAGTGTGAGCGGGACCTGTTACTTCCAGCCACAGCAACATCAGTACTGTGTTGGCTGTTACTCCTTTGTATAGATTGCTTATATGAGACTTTATTTACTTGGCTGTGGAGAGAAAAATCTCCTCTGCCCTTCAAGAAGCAAACAGTCATGTATGTAAACTGCCCATGGTGAGATCTACACTGTCAGGAAACTTCAAGTGAGAGGGCCAGACCAGCACCATTTTGTTGTTTACTGCCTAAGTTCTGTTCCTCATTTTGAGCCCCCGCAGCCATCTTAGATAATAAGCTTCAGCTTCCCCAAAACCCTGACTTTTCCCCGAAATCAAACCTCCCAGCCAGCCAATCAGAAGTGCACCTCACCCCTCTTGCTCCATACCACCCCAAGCCCCCTCCCTCACCTCAGTTAGGA
>CAUYTI010130103.1:0-23135 GCA_963575145.1 Galago senegalensis
CCCCGCTGCCTCTTCTCTCTCTTTAGCTGCGCCGCCTCCTCACTCGCCGCGGCCCGCTAGCCCGCTCGCCCTCTCGCCTACTAGCCGCCCCACCCCCGGAACTTCGCCTCCTTCCGCGCCCCCAATCGCTCTCCCCCCAAACTTTCCGCCAAGATGGCGGCTCCGGAGCTGGCCTGCCGCGCCCCCACGTGACCGCTTTCCCGGCGCTCTCGACCAATGGGAAGTGAGGAGGCGGCTCGCGCCGAGCCTCGGGCTCTCCCCGCTGCTACCTTTAGGTTGGAATGGGGAGTAGAGTCGGGAACGGCTGGGCAACTGGGAGGGGCACCTAGACAGCACCCCAAGTGAACCTCTTTGCTGTAAAGGGCGGCCACCGAAGTAGTTCTGAGGACAAAGGAATTAGCACAGAGACTCTACAGGTGGTCTAGGGTGACCCTGCAAGAGCCCGCTTTTACCTCGTCCCAGCCCATCAGCGTGTCCGGCCGTCCGGAGCGAGTAGAGCGCAGGGCCAGAAAGGGTCGGACGTGTCTGAGAGAGACGTGACCTCACCTACACCAGACCCAAGACACACATTCCGAGAGACCGCTTAACCTCAGGAAGCACGGGCTGTTTCCGACTCCGGGGCAGGAGAGAGCGCCTGACGCTCCAGGGGGTGATCCCCAACCCACTTGAGGAGCCGACTACCTCTTGTGTTAGGGGTCCGGACTTGGGTGGGAGGAACAGAGGCATTCGGGCGGGCGTGAGGGGGGCATCTCTACGTTGCCTTACTTTTTACGTATTTTAGAAGTTCCCTACTCAGTAAAAGGTTTGGAGAATTTTCATTAAAAAGGCATGTTATATGGGGAGAGTGGTTAATATGGTAAGAATTTGAAGGTTTTAGTAGTGGATTTTTAAAAATTGTTAGTTCCAAGTAATAGTGTATTTAAGGGCGCAGAGATAGATTCATTTATTAGTTTATTCTTTCTTCATTTTCCCCAAGCCAGCGTCCCCAAGCACTTATCATCTCAGAGATTACCCAAATTTTGGCGGTCCCTTTAAGGACTCACCTGTAGACGACACCTCCCAAGCGCAACCGCCCTCGGCCAGCTCGGCTGGTTTAAGTTTCAAGCGCAACTTCGGAGCGGAACCGGCCTGCTGGGACCCTCCCAGGCTGAGCCACCTGGGTTGTAGGAGAATCTGGAAAGCGCTCCAAGATCTTCGAGTCTCTTCTGGTTAACAAGGACTGCCCTGGTCGGAGGTCCGGAGAGAATTTCCCCAAGGTGACCCAGAATTAGTGGCAGAATTGGAAACCCCTAGATTATGTCATTCAAAACCGGAACGCCCTTCCCGGGAAACCTGACAGACTTTCACTGAGGCGGTATCCATTGGCTGATAAAGAGAAGTCCGAGGAGGAACCGTGTATTATATCTGTACCAGCTACCCAGAAGTATGCCGACCACTGGTTTCACTTTGGGATTGGACGTCGGATTCCTAACTTGTGAGAACCCAACAACTCTAGAACTCACCTAGACCCGCTCTCTCAGTTTAAGATAAAGAAACTGAAGTCCAGAAAGGGGAAGCAACTTGTTCAAGGATTTACAGGCTGATGAGTAACAAAGCAGCCCAGAACTCAGATCTCCTAGCACTAGTCCAGGGATTTTTCCCCTACAGTTTGGGACAACTTGTTGGAGACATGTCCATATATTGGCAACAGATCTCTATGATTCCTGGATAAAATATCCTGGGGTCTTGCACAACAGTTAAAGCAACAGAGAAAATGGGAACAAAAAGTCAAAGAGGGGGAAGGGTTCCTAAAAGCAAGGAGCTTAACAGGAATGGAGGTTATTTAATAATAAAAGTAGCTGATGATATGCATCATATTTTCAAGACTTCATTGATGATCTGTTAATGGAATGGTTCCAAAAAGAAACCATTTTAAGAATGGAATCTTCAGAAATCAGGAGGCGGGAGAGAAATTTGCCCTCTCCCTTGATAACATTAATTGTTCATATATGTTCACTTGCTGGGCATATGCAGAGAGAAATAAGATCCAAGTTCTGCTCTCAAGGACCAGCAACCTGGTAATAAATGGACAAAGGCCATTGCAGCTTTTCCAAAAGGACACTGAGGAATCAAAAGCAAAATCTGTATAAGTTCTCATGTTATCCCAGTCATCCCCTAAAAACAAAGAGGAAGAGGAGAAGAAGAGGGCATTTTCCTCATCTTTCCTGTCATTTTCTGTAACAACCCTGTTTCGTTGTTGGCAATGTCAAAAGCAGAAATGTACCTAGCACTTGTTCTACCCCTTACCCTAAGGGAGGATAGGAGGAGCAAGTGCCTAGACAGTAAACACATCTGAACAATGGAGGATAGGCCTTTAGTCTTCATTCCTCTTTTCTACTCATCTGTATTAGTTATTGCTGTATAACAAATTCCTCAAAGCGTAGTGGCTTAAAACCTAGTAGCTTAGTAACTTAAACAGCGATAAACATTATCTCAAAATTTCTGTGGATCAGGAATTCAGGAGCAGTGTAGTTAGATGGTTCTGGCTCAGGGTCTAAAGAGGTTGCAGTCAAGATTATCTAACAGGACAGCAGTCATCTGTAGGTTTAACTGGGGCTAAGGAGGCTCTTTCCACATGGCTCACTCACATGGCTAATAAACCCATGCTGCCTCTTGGTGGCCAGAAGCCGCAGCTTCTGATATTGAAGACCTTTCTATAGTGCTGCTTTAGTGTCTTCATGACATGGTGGCTGACTTCCACCAGAGCAAGTCATTCAAGAAAGCAAGACAGAAGCCACAGTGTTTTTGATGGACTAATCTCAGAAGTAACACTCTCTCTTAGGCTAGTAGGGCTGCTATAACAAAACTCACTAGACTAGGTAATTTATAAATAACACAGATTTATTGCTCAGAGTTCTGGAGGTTAGAAGTCCAAGATCAAAATACCAGCAGGGTCTGGTATCTGGTGATAGCTTGTTCCTCAAAAATGGTGCCCTCTTGCTATATCTTCACATGGTATAAGGGATGAACAAAGCCTGTCAGGCCTCTTTTGTAATGGCACTAATCCCATTTGGGAGGGCTTTACTTTTATGAACTAATCACCCCCCCAAATGCCCCACCTCTTAATAGGATCACTTAAAAGGTTAAGGTTTCAATATATTGATGGGGGACGCAAACATTCAGACCATATCACACACTCCATAATATCCACAATATCTTATTGATTATTGAGACCAGCCTTAAGGAATCTAAAAGGTAAGACTCTCCTGGGGCCATCTTGGAGGCTGAGCCACGTGGGTCATAGAAGCAATGACACATACAACAACACAAAGCAATGACATCTGGATTTTCCAACTTGTATTTCCTCAAGTCTCTCTTATGTAGTTAGCAGCTACCATTGAATTTGACCTAATACTGTTTACTGATTCCAAACTCATTTAAAAAAATACATATATGCACACTTGGACACACACCTATATACACAGTGGCCATAAAGTTCATGTGCAATTTTAAGTTGCACACTATTTTTCTTTTTTTCAGAAAATACCACTTTGTCACCCTCAGTAGAGTGCCATGGGGTCATAGCTCACAGCAACCTCAAACTCTTGGCCTCAAGAGATCTGTTGCCTCAGCCTCCTAAGTAGCTGGGACAAAAGGCATTCGCCACAATGCCAAGCTATTTTTGGAGATGGGGTCTCACTCTTGCTCATGCTGGTCTTGAACTCATGAGCACAAGCACCCCACCTGCCTCAGCCTCCCAGAGTACTAGGATTACAGGCATGATCCACTAGCTCATGGCTAAATTGCACATGAATTTTATGGCCACTGTTTATACACACACACTATGGTATGTGTGTATAAACATATATATGCTTCCACATCTTAACAATTGTGAATTGAGCTGCAATAAACATTCTGGTGCAAGTGTCCTTATGGTAAAATGATTTTTTTTTCCTTCTGGGTAGGTACCTAGTAATGGAATTGTGGGATCAAATGGAAGGTCGACTTCTAGTTAGTCTTTGAGTATTCTCTATGCTTCTTTCCATAGAGCTTGTATTAATTGGCAACCGAAGTGGTCATCAATCCATAAATGCATTAACAAGCTGTGGTATATGTATAGAGTACTATTCAACCCTAAGAAAAGATGGAAACGTTACATCTTTTGTGTTTGCCTAATGGAGTTGAAACACATTCCTCTTAGTAAAGTATCTCAAGAATAGAAAAAAAATATCCAATGTACTTACTGCTAACATGAAACCAATATATAAACAACTACATGCTCACATGAAAAATAAAAAATACAAATACAGTCTAGAGAGGGAGAGAGGAGAGGAGAGAAAGGTGAGGGAAAAGGAAGGAGAGTTATTGGCAGGATCTCACCATGTGCACCATGTGAGGGTGTTCAGTACAGTCCCCGGGTGAAGGGCTCACCTACAACTTGAAGTTTACCTTGGATATGAAAACAATTTTAGTCTGAAATAAAATAAAAAACATATATATGAACAACAAGATACTTGTGGGTAAAGCCGCTCACACAACTTGCCAGCTCTAAGTTAACTTTCCTTTTGAGGAGCTTAAAAGGCTTAGGAGTCAAAGGACCATGGGGGAAATGCTCAAATCTCTCATTCTTTTATTGAAATGTCAGATTTGATCTCAAAGAATATTGTCTCTCACATCCAAACCTTCCCTTCCCAACCATTCTTCCACTCAAGCCACCTTGGTAGCTCCATGTCTCTTTTTCTTTGTCCTCTTCCCCATCCAGGCCCCCAGTCTATACTCTGTAGTGGTGCCCAGGTCCTGATAGATTCTATTGCACTGTTTGCTGTCGCTCCAGCAGAGTAGCAGGCACTGCCTATCTGAAGTCAATCATTAAAAGGAAAGGATTTGATGCTGTCAAAAAAACAAATCCAGGTTAGGCTGTAAGAAGAGGAACAGTGGCAGGAATGATGACAGAGGCTAAGCATAGTGGCTCATTCCTATAATCCTAGCACTCTGGGAGGCCAGAGGTAGGTGGAGTAACTTGAGCTCAGCAGTTCAAGACCAGTCTGAGCAAGAGTAAGACCCCCGTCTCTACTAAAAATAGGAAAATTAGCTGGATGTTTTACCAGGCACCTGTAATCCTAGCTATTTGGGAGACTGAGCCAAGACGATTGCTTGAACCCAGGAGTTTGAGGTTGCTGTGAACTAGGCTGACACCATGGCACTCTAGCCTGGGCAACAGAGTAAAACTCTGTCTTTAAAAAAATAAAAGGATGACAATCCATATTGGTCAGACCTCCAGGAGAGCCCAGAGGCATCTCTTAGTAACATACTGTAAAAGGAATCTAGACAAACCAGCATCTGGAAAAGAGAAAGTAACTAGTGCACTCAAGATTCAACAATTGTAGAATCTAGAGTCATTTCACTGGGAAAAGAGGGGGTTTCGGGGATGTTAACATCAGTCTTTAAACAAGCTTATTCTGTGTTTCCAAGGGACAGAACTAAAGAAGAGGACACTGGGGAAGAAGGAAGTAAATAACTTAGTTTAAGGACAGCTGGTAATGGATCTAAACTGAACATGAGTTCATTGTTTTTTCCATTAGTTTACATTGCTTGTAGTCTACTTGGCTCCTTTCTAAATTAAACAAATTAAAACAAAACAAACAAAAACTCTATGTATGGGGGAGTGGTATATGTGTGTAAGAGAGAGAGAGACAGGCATAAACAGAGAAAGAAAAGATTAAGAGAAAGAAAAAAGAGAGAGGCTGAGAAGAGATTCAGATAAAATAAAGCACAAGTAATTGTCTAGTTACTTTTTTACAGGATAGTTGTCACATATTTCAATGCCTTTAACAATGGAGATAATTTTGATGGAAATAGGTATGTTGCCTCTGACCTCAAAGAAATAAATACCTACACTCTGGTTATATGTTATGACTAAATGAATTAGGTTTTTATTTGGGGTTCTTGTTTTTTTAATGCAAAGACATATATTTAAAATACCCTGTAGTTTCTGTCTTTTCTGGCTTTACCCTGATCCTTGAGTATGAATGGCAGGTTTTATACATGAATGGGACATTGACTGGAATGGTCCTCAGATACTGTCTAGTACCATCCCCTTATTTGACAAACATTGGAGGTAAGCTCCAGAAGAGGTCCAAGCATCAGCACACAATTATCAAAGGACTTCCCTCAGATACCACAAAGCCACTGGCATTTCAGAAATAATCAATCTTTCTCTTAGGGAGAAGGGGTGGGGGAGGGAGAAATTAGTAATCTTTTCCAAAGATGCATTTCTAAGTTTAATCGAATCGAATCGAATTTGCCTTTTTGCTTCGGAAGTACTCATTACTTCTGAAGAACTCGTGGTATTGACAAAACCATGGGCTCCCATATTGAAATTAATGGGATTATACTAAATTTCCTTAAATGAAACAGCCTCTTTACCTCACCTCCTGCCACAAGGATTCCAAAGGTTTTAGGTAGAGCCTGTTGGTCAGATTATCCTTATCTAGCCAAAGAACACAAACTTGAAAACTTAATTGGAATTTGAAGAAATGCTATTAGAATTTTAGGAAGTCATTTGTATTCCATTTCTGAGATATAGCCTGGCTAATAGAATTCTGATGAGGAAAAGAAACCAAAGATCCTTCATAATTAGATGTGGATTGAGTCCAGTGGCCAATCTTATTTAAGATAGAAGATGGCCACAGCCTTCCAGAAGAAAGACTCTGTGCCAGTCTTTCATTTGGAGGAAGTGACACTAGAGCTATGATTTTCCTGTTCCTGGTGCTGTATAACCCCAAATTCTTTTATCATTCCTTCTATTTTATACCCACAAGAAGAACAGGACAGATTAAAGAAACATTTAAATCTTACATTGTATTTAAATTTCCTTTAGATTAGATTAATTTCTTTCCAAGATAATTTTATCAACTGAGATTAAATATTTGCATGTAAACCATCTTCTTCCTTTTATGTATAAACTGGGCTACAGTTGAAGAAACTTTTCCAAATATGCTTTTTTTTTTTTTGAGACGGAGCCTCAAGCTATCCCCCTGGGTAGAGTGCCATGGCATCACGCTCACAGCAACCTCCAACTCCTGGGCTCAAGCGCGTCTCCTGCCTCAGCCTCCCAAGTAGCTGGGACCACAGGCCCCCACCACAACGCCTGGCCATTTTTTGGTTGCAGCCATCATTGTTGTTTGGCAGGCCCGGGCTGAGGATTCGAACCCGCCACCTTAGGTGTATGTGGCTGGAGCTTTAGCCGCTTGAGCCACATGTGCTGAGCCTCCAAATATGCTTTTTAAAAATCCTACAAAAATTCCCCAAGTTGAATATCATTTCAAATTGCAAATTACCACATGAATAAACAAAGCCAAGCCCAAACAAGCAGAAAGGGAGTAGGAGACAACATAACAACAACTATAAATCAACAATTTAAAGCAGGGGGATGTTACCAATTGTTCATAAACATGAATAAAGCAATCTAAGAACAAGGAAGTAGCAAATATTTAATAAGAAATGCTGTCATACTAATTTGGAGAAGCTTAGGTTCAAGGGAGAAGAATAAAGTTATATCTTTATTTTTCTCTGAGAAAATCACTCCCAAAATATTAGAACAAGAAGAAACTTATTCCTCTATCCTTAATTAAAATAACAGTGCCTAGGAACCCTTGACAAGACAGTAAATGGAGAATTGCTCCAACCCAAGTGACTGGACTGGGAGTTGGGTGAGTGGAAAATGCAGATATCTTAAAAAAGACAGGTGGAGGGGAAATTGTGTATATGTGTGTGTGAGAGAGAGAGAGAGAAAGAGAGAGAGGGAGAGAGAGAGATTTGTAAAAATACATTAATTCTGCATGATGAATACCAGGTTGTCTGTTCTATTTATTCAGTGTACTTTTATGTGCATTTGAAATATTTCCTAATTATATATTGTTTTAAAATCAAGGGGACTTGTCTTGAAGAGCTAAAGAAATTGAGGTACCATATACCATTGAAGATGGGGATAAGTAGGTATGGAGGGGTGGGAGCTAAAAATAAGGAAATGGTTAAATACCTGTATAAGAAGAAGTTAGATGCCTAAGTCCCCACAGATAACCACCTTCCTCCACTCCTCCAAAAGACAAAGTTGTATTTATTAGAGAACAAAACAGGCTTTAGATTTTGGAACTTCCAGACACAGAGGAAGATAATGGAGAGTTGTATACTAAAATCAAGAGACTAAGGGAAAATCTGCACTTTGAACAGAGATAAGTCCCTCACACACAACTTCCGCCCCCTCATAGCCATAGTTGGGCAGATACTCTTCAGAGAGAAAAACAGAATTACCTCAGAAAAAAATATTAATAGATACTCCTAGTTGGAAAGTTCATGACAAAGGTTAAGCTGAGCCATCAGAAAAACACAAATCAAAACCACAGTGAGATAGGCTTCACATCCACTGGATGACTATGATAAAAAAGACATATCTGTTAAGACACATTTGTTAACAAATACTGCCAAGGATGTGGTGAAATCAGAAGCCTCATACACTGCTGGTGGGAATGGGAAATGGTACATCCAATTTGGAAAACAATCTGGCAGTTTCTCAAACAGTTAAACATACGGTTACCATATGATGCAACAATTCTACTCCTGGGAATACACAAAAAGAGAACTGAAAACATATTCCTATACACAAATATTGATAAAATAATTCATAATAGTCAGAGAATGGAAACAACACAAACATCCATGAATAAATAAATGGAAAAATAACATGAATACATACGTACAATGCAATACTAAACAATGAGGTACCAATACATGAATACATATGTACAATGCAATACTAAACAATGAGGTACCAATACATACTACAACACAGATGAACCTTGAAAACAACATGCTAGAGCCAGCACAGTAGCTCATGCCTGCAATTCCACCAAGGCAGGAGGATAGTTTGAGACCCCATGTCTCTACAAAGCATTGAAAAATTAGCCAGACATGGTGGCTGTAGTTCCAGTTACTCAGGAGACTGAGGCAAGAGGGTCACTTAAAACCAGAAATTTTACATTGCAATGAGCTATGATCACACCACTGCACTCTAGCCTGGGCAACAAAGTAAGACTCTGCCTCAAAAAAGAAAGTAAATGAAGTCATTATGCCATCAAGCTAAGTGAAAGAAACCAGTTATAAATGACCACGTATTATTATGCTGGGTGCAGTGGCTCACACCTGTAATCCTAGCACTTTGGAAGTCTGAGGCAAATGATTGCTTGGGGTCAGAAATTTGAGACCAGCCTGATAAAGAGCAAGACCCCATCTCTACCATACCAAAAATAGAAAAATTAGTTGGGCATGGTGGTTCATGGCTGTAGTCCCACCTACTTTGGAGGCTGAAGGAAGGAGGATCACTTGAGCCCAGGAGAATGAGTTGAACTATGATGCTGCCACTCACTCTAGCTCAGGTGACAAAGTGAGACCTTGTCTCAAAAAAAAAAAAAAAAAGAACAAAAAAGGAAAAAAAAGGAAAAGCCACACACCAAAAAAAACACCACACAAAAAAACCCTATCACATATTGCACAATTCCATTTACTTGTAATATCTGGAATAGACAAATCTGTAGAGACAGGGAGTAGGTTAATTGTTGCCTAGGGCTGAGGAGCATGGGTTGGAAGAGGTTAGGGGGTGAAAGGCAAAGGGCTTTTCTTTTTAATAATAAGAATGTTCTAAAATCGATTGTGGTTATGGATGCACAATCCTGTGAATACATTGAAAGCCATTGCATTTTACGCATTAAATGGGTGAATTTCATTGATTGTGAAATCAACGCTGCTTTTAAAAGAATGTCAAGGGTGGCATCTGTGGCTCAGTGAGTAGGGCGCCAGCCCCATATACCAAGGGTAGGGGGTTCGAACCTGGCCATGGCCAAACAGCAAAACAAAAAAATAGCCAGGCGTTATGGCAGGTGCCTGTAGTCCCAGCTACTCACTGAGGCAAGAGAATGACCTAAGCCCAAGAGTTGGAGGTTGTTGTGAGCTGTGACACCACAGCACTCTACCAAGGGTGACAAGGTGAGACTATGTCTTGAAATAAATAAAAGAATGCCAGACTAGTCACATTATTGCTTTTCTGCTTTTCTTTTCTTTCTTTCTTTCTTTTTTTCAATAAGCCTCTCAAATACACAGAGCACCTCCAATCAGCTCAGCTTTCAACAGGAAAAGCCAACTAAAGATCACCAGACTTTTGGAGAATGCCTCCATCAGGAAAGAAGGGGCCAAAAAAAAAGAACAAACCAGAAGGAAAAAAGGAAAAGAAAAAAACTCAGAGAAAACAGAAATTCAGAGCCATGCCAAGAATATAGGAAAAATTCAAGAAATTATAGTTTGTATCCTCAGAGAGGATATTGAGCCTGTGAAGCAAGAAGAAGAGACTATAAACAAAGAGGAAGAAGAAAATTCTTAGAAATTATTTAAAAATTTGAAATAAAACACAAAACTCAACTGAAAGTTTGGAAGATAAATTTCAAAAAATTTCCCCTGGAAAGAGAGAGGATGGGGGTGAGGGAGAGAAGGAATAAAGACAGTAAGAGACAAAACAAAGGAAAGTGAGAAGTTTGGTCAACAAGGGACATCAGGTTATAGCTATTCCAGAAGAGAGAACAGGGGAAACATGGGGAGGAAATTCACAACCAAACAATACAAGAAACTGGTCAGAACTGAAAGACAGTGTCTACAAATCAAATTTTTTAAAAGCCAACTGAGCATCAGCAACGATAAATGTAGAAGTCCCACATTAAAACACATTGTTGTGATATTTTAAAATACACATGTATTTTACACATGTAAAAATACAATGTACGTCCTAAATGCTTCCTAAATACACATACACAATTTTACACATTGTAAAAATACAATGTACATCCTAAATACTTCCAGAGAGAAAAAAATTCATTTACAAAGAATTAGAAAGGTATCTGAATTCCCAATTATGTTGAGAGTTAGAAGACAGTAAAACAATTCATTCAAATTCTAAGGAAAAATTACTTTTCCTCTGGATTGTATGTCTGCCCAGATTACCAATTTGGTTAAAATCTAGAAAAAAAAGGTTTTTTCAGGGTTTCAAAAAATTTCCCTGCCAGCATAGCTTGCCTTTTCAGAAGGCTTCTGGATAAATGTGCTTTAGCAAAACAAGGCCATAAACCAAGAAAGAAGACATATGATCCAGGAAACAGAGGATCCAACACACAGTAACTGAAGGGAATTCCCAGATGCTGGTTTAAGACAATTTCAGGATTGTAGCTGTGGAGCAAGACTTTGAGAGAAAGTAATTCAGATTGGAAGGTTGAGACTCCAGGATGGATACAGCCAAGGGAAAAGCATGGAACTTTACTTGACAGATTTAAGCATGTAAGAAATTGTTAACAAGAAGAGTTTTTCAGAGCTGTCAGAGGATGTGGGAAAACTTAAAGAGCTATTGAAAGCTAAGTGCATAAAAACAACTATTAACTTCAGAAACAAGTAGTGTAAGCCAGAAAATACACTCATTGTACGCTGTTTGTCTCAAAAGTACAATATTTTTGTAGTCCTAGCCATAAAACATAATATAGTAATAAACACCGATTTAACAACAACAAAAAGAAATGTAACCAGAGAATGGGAATTGGTAAACCAAAAGTTTTGCCTATTATAATAGCAAATCAATTGATTACATCCATTGCTGAACAAAAATTGCTTCTATACGTATTATTCAATAGTGTAAAAGTAAATTCCAGAAGAAATAGCTAGAAGGATTGAAAGTTTCTCTCCAAAGTCATTTGAGAGTAGAGAAGAAGGAAGGAGAGGATAAGAAACTACTCTCTTTATTATGAATACAAGGCTTTTTAACATTCTTTAACTTTTAAAACTGTTTGCATGCCATGATTTGATTTAAAAATAAAGATTATTATAAAATTTGTATGAAGAGGAGTTAGGCAATGCACACTGGCATCCATGCTACATTGAAGAAGAATCCCAGTGCTGAATGCAGGTACAGAGAATCTGATAAAGCTCCAATTGCTGCTGCCACATGCTGTGGTTGCTGCTGTGGTGGCCACCCCTCTGAAGAATGAGACAACTGGAGGAAGTGGTCCTTCAGAAGACCAGAAGGATAAGGGTGCAGAATCTCCTTTTCTTTTTTTTTTATTTTTATTTTTTGGATTTGAACCCGCCACCTCCGGTATATGGGGCCAGCATCCTACTCCTTTGAGCCACATGTGCGGCCCCAGAATCTCCTTTTCTAAGGGGTCTATGACTTCTCTCTAGTAAAGTTTAAATGTGGTTCAGCCTATAAACAATTTTAAAATTACTTCTCTTTAAAATTACTTTCCATAGGATTGCAAACTAATACGTTCCTTTTGTAAAGACATCTGGAGACCATTCAGAGAACTAAAAATAGATCTGCCATTTGATCCTACAATCCTTCTACTAGATATATATCCTGAAGACCAAAAATCACACTACAACAAAGATATTTGTACCAGAATGTTTACTGCAGCCCAATTTATAATTGCTAGGTCATGGAAGAACCCCAAGTGCCCATCAACACACTAATGGATCAATAAATTGTGGTATATGTACGCCATGGAATACTATGCAGCCCTAAAGAAGGATGGAGACTTTACCTCCTTTGTGTTTACATGGATGGAGCTGGAAAATATTTTTCTTAGCAAAGTATCTCAAGAATGGAAGGAAAAGTATCCAATTTACTCATCCCTATTATAAAACTAGTTTATAGCTTTCATAGGAAAGCTATAACCCAATTATAGTCCAACAGTATGGGGAAAGGGGAAAGAGGGGAGGGGAGGATAGGTGGAGGGAGGGTGATTGGTGGGATCAGGCCTATAATCTATCTTATAAGGGTACATGTGAATTTTTCTAAAGGTAGAATATAAATGTCTTAACACAGTAACTACGAAAATGACATGAAGGTTATGTTAACCAGTTTGATGAAAATATTTCAATTGTGTATAAAAATAGCACACTGTACCCCATGACAGTTTCAATATACACAGCTATGATTTAATAATAAAAAAATAAAATTACTTTCCAAATTTAGTATGTATGTGAGTCCCTAAAATTCCTAGAAATAATATAAGATCCTTTGAGTGTAAAAATGTCAAGTTTCTTCCTCACCCAAATTTTTAAAACTCCAAGTAAAATCACTATTTGTTAGCATTCCTTATTAATGCCCTGGTTTATATTCTAATGCTTCTATTTAAGGGTATATTTTTAAACAAATATGCATATTTTTAAATCTCATAACTAATGACTGTGGTTAAAAATAAAACAGTTTGGAGCATGTATCCTTACCAATAAAATTCATCTTCCATTCTCACCTTCCCTCACTGCACAGATCCTTTAAGAGTAGATTTTAATAGGTTAGTAAATAACTTTGCATGCCACTGCACTGTGAGATGTCAAGAGGGATGGAGATGAGAAAGTAATTCAAGAAATTGACTGTTATTTTCAATGAAAGACTGCATTTGTAGTAGACAATGAATAGATAACATATGACAATAGAATTCTGATCCACAGCATCTGCGGATAACCAGCCCAGGAAGTCAAACAACAGCTTCTGTTGTTTGGGCCTGGAATAATCAAGACTTGGTCAGTGACTGTCAGCCTTCCTAATTTTTGCTTTTGCTTCTAACTCAGGACCAGTTGGAGAAAGTCATATACTCCCCAAATCAATCATATAAAATGCCCTGCTTCTAACTATCTTGTCTCTGGCTTTTCCCCGTCAACAGCCTCCACTGAGAGCACACCTGAAGATTTCCTTTTGCTCTGCTACTTCCCTGCCTGCCTTTGAGTCTCTGCCAAATGCAAGTGATAGTGTTTTAAGCCTATAGCAAGGTCTGTATAAGTAGCCTCTGTTCTTATTCAGGTGGTCATCATTTATTTCCACAGAAAAGGAAAAGTTTCTAAAAGGAGCAAAAATGACAGTTAATCAGAATAAGCATTTAATGTGCTATTTCAACAGAAGCTTTATTCATCAGGTTATTCATCCACCTAGTATGTACAATGCATCTAGTATGAGCCAGGCACTAAAATACATTGTTTTTCTTTAGGGCGAGTTTGTCTAAGCTTTGGGAGTTGAAATTCAAATCTTCAGTCTTTGTTGAGGGTCTATAGCAAGCAAACTATTTCAAAGTTCCTTGGTTGAACAGGAATGAAAAAATTCCTCAGCAATGAATATAACTCCAGAAAAAGGCTTGCTAATAATGATGCTTTTTATGTCAATCTTCTTATTTTTAAAAATATCTGTCAGTACCTATGAGGGCCTGTGATATTACTGTTGGAGCCATTTTCTTTTTCTTTTTCTTTTTTTTTGAGACAGAGTCTCAAGCTGTCCCCCTGGGTAGGGTGCCATGGCATTACAGCTCACAGCAACCTCCAACTCCTGGGCTCAAGCAAGTCTCCTGCCTCCACCTCCCAAGTAGCTGTGACCACAGGCACCCGCCACAACGCCCGGCTATTTTTTTGGTTGCAGCCATCATTGTTGTTTGGCGGGTCCAGGCTGGATTTGAACCCGCCACCTTAGGTGTACATGGCTGGCGCCTTCGCCGGTTGAGCTATAGGCGCCCAGCCGGAGCCATTTTCTTTAATCATGCATATAATTACCTGTCTAAGGATAGTTCTTTCTTTCTCTTTCTCTCTCTCAGTTGTGTTCAATTTATAAATACAAACCACAAAATGTTTCATTAATAAAGTTGGCAAACAAAGCATCTAAAAACATTTTGTTCCAAGGAGTGATATTCCGGTAAGTTTTACTGAAGATGACATTTTCATTAACACTGCTAATTAACTATGCTTATCCCTTTGGGGGAACTATAATTTATTAAAAGCATTAAAAGTTTGAAAAAGCACCAAAGGAATTACTCTCATTCATTTTAAATATGACTGGAAAATTTGTAATACAAAAATTAGTTTGGTGAGTATTCCCTCAAGTCATGGTGGCTTTTAAACACTGCATAATTCTGGGTATTACCACTGGGAAAGAATTGTACTGTTGCTTATTAGAAGGGTAAATGTCATTAGAATGTAATTATAATAGCTTCACTCGGAGGCACGAACCAGTTAAATGAAGCACCAGAAAAAGAAAGGCAAAATTTTGTCTGGTGAATCATTCTTATTCTATGGTTTGGTGACTCTAAATTGAGCCAGAAAGGAATGCAGCTAGTGGCTTAATTTGAAGAATCTTCCAAGGAAATGCTGCAATAGTATACAATTCTTATTGGTCTCTAGGCTTCCTGATCTCTGTTCACAAAGCTGTTTACACAGCTTTGCAAGATAGCAGTGAACAAATCAGGAGGGAATAAAAACTCATAGCAGATTATAGCATTTAGGAAGATCTCCTTGGACTAGTGCTTTAGATTCCCTTCTTTTTTACATTGTGACCATGTACTGGAAATGTTTGTGACTGGTGCTATGCTGGTCTAAAGTGCCAGGAAGTTCAGATCAGGTCATGAGCAAGCTCAGGCCAGGCTGATTTGGAGGTCAACCTATTCACAGGTCTTTTTTAGACTAGGATTACTTGAGGAACATAACCAGATTGCTGGGGGTTAGTAGATCTATTCTCCAAAGCTGAACCAGTTGGCATGGCCAGCAAAATTGTACTGTGTTGGAGGTAAGCTCTGGGCACAGACTCTCACAGAGTACCTTGTAAATTTAGTAATAGAGGAAAGACTGGTATAGGAACAAGCAAGGGGAACTCTGATCCAGAGGTAGCTCTTACCCCAGAATTCACCGTTCTCGTGGAGGAGAATGCTTTAAAATTCTTGACTACAGTCTTCTTTAATGTAAAAGATAGCTCTCTAGGGAAGTGATTAGGTCAGGAGTTTTATTATAGGAATAACAAGGACGTTATCCAGTCCAGAACTATGCTGCCAGCAAAAGAACTGGATTAGTTCCATCTACCCCAAGGAAATCTCTCCTCTCCAAGGGGCCCATAAAGAATGCTACTGAGAATGAAGCTGATGGATGGTGCCTTCGGTGGCTCTGCAGTGAGCTTGGATTTCCAGAGGCTCTAATCGCTGGTCAAGGCACCAAGCTCAGTTGTCAGTGAAAAGATTGCTCATCTTCGAGTAGGAAATGTGAAAGAGTCAGGAGCAAGAAAGCCTAATTCTTCAATCAGTTCAGTTCAGCTCTGGCACTATTTAGCACCACCTATTCACAGATGAATACAAAATGACTATGACCCAACTCCTCTCCTCAATGAAGGAAGTTAACAGAAACAGAAAACTCAAATATACTGAGAGGTATACTAAGATAGCTAGCCCTGGGCTGAGCCCTGAAGGTGGAAACAAGTTTCCAGTCTGGGAAGAAGAGAATGAAAGGCAGCAATGAAACCTGGGAAATTCAGAGGCACAGTTAGAGTGTGGGTTCAAAGGCATTAGTTACAGTGAGGGTCCTTCTTTCCTATTATTACAGACTTAGGATTCTAGATTTTTTTTTTTCTGAAATGAGTCTGTCTCTCCAGTTACATGTGGTAGCATTGTGACCTTCATCATCAGAAGCTACACTTAGCATCTCCCTGAAGTCCCTGATGAAGGAGGACTATCCTCCTCTACAGAGTTCTGGAATTCAGCCTCTACCCTTCTCTTCCTTTCTTATCCTGCCTTAAGTTCTCATGTCTTCCAACATTTCTCTGTCAATCTTACTTTCCCACCTTTTCATTGCTTCCTCCTGAATGTCTTCAAAATAGCCTCATTCATGAGAAATCTTGGAGTTCTCATCATACTTCTCTCCCAGGTACTTAAACACCTTGATGTAAGGCTATATGGGGCATAAGCCCATTAAATGGGTGTTAGATTCTAGATACACAGCCTAGTTGAGCAGGAGGCTGACAAGACTAGATGGCACAGTGAGGGAGAGAGGCTGACCTACATGGGGTTCTTGGACTCAAAAGAAAAGATTGATAGCTACCAAAGCATTCTTTTAAAATTTGCCATTTGATGGAATTACCCCAAGAATCACTTTCTTTAAGAACATTTCCTTGTTCATATGCTCAATGAAGAAACATTAGGAAACAGAAAAGTACTAAGTAAAAACAATAACTAAACTCACAAAACCCAAAGATAACTGTCAACTATCATTTGCTATAGATGTTTCTAGTATTTTCCATGTATTGATACAAATATTTGTATTTTTCTTACAAAAATAGTATATAAATGTTATTTTGTGGCCTCCTTTTTTTTCTTTTCTATTTATTTATTTATTTATTTTTGAGACAGAGCCTTGCACTGTCACCTAGGCTAGAGTGCTATGGCCCCAGCCTACCTCTCAGCAACCTCAAACTCCTGGACTCAAGTGATCCTTCTGCCTCAGCTTCCCCGGTAGTCAGGACTATAGGTACCCACCACCATGTTCAGCTAATTTTTCTATTTTTAGTACAGACCAAGTCTTGCTTTGCTCAGGCTGGTCTTGAGCTCATAGCCTCCTTTTTAAAAGGGAATTTGCATGTATTTTCCAGCTTCAAAGAGACTTAGCATGTAGTAATGATAAAAAATTAAGGATCTTAAAAAAAAAGAAAATTAAGGATCTTGAATGTGTGATATTTACTCCTTGGAAAATACATGCTGTAATTCAGCTAATGGATTAAATATTAAACATTACAATATTGGCATTTCATATAGATGTTTTCCCATTTAAGGTGAATATTAAACATACAAGGCCGATGGCTGGATACTTTCCATGACAGCCCTCACATATCACATATCTGCATAAACATTGACCTTCTAACCTGGGAATCAGATATGAGGGATCTTGTTAATATCCTGACCTTAGGCAAATCAACTCAAAATTGCTTCTCTGCATAAAGTACAAAAGTTGTTTGTTTGTTTTTTTTATCACTAAGCAGCTTTTTATTGAAGGAATGAAAGAATCAAATAAAAGGCACAGTAGCACTGTAAAGCTTTTTCAGAACATGATAATCTTTCTGTGTTTTTGCATGGAACCCAGACTTACTATTTTGTTGTTAAAAATGTCTGTTGAACAATCAGAAAATTTTTGTCATCCTTTCCTTTAGTCTTTCTGTGCACCATCCGTCGAAAATTGGCCGGAATCCAGTTGTCTCTTTTTCATCTCTCTTCTTGGTAAGAGGAAGCAAGGGCTCTCTTCTTATCAGCATGGTAGATCTGGTCTCTTTTCAGGGCCACACAGCCTCTGTTCAGTTACCACTGACTATGTAACCTGAGCTTTCAAATAATATAGTTTCTTCACTTGTCAAGCCAATTTCACTGCTTCGTGGGATATAGGTTTTCCAGCTTTTACATATTCACCCATAGCTGTACTTTTATCAGGTAACAGAGCTTGGCCATAGTTCAAAGGTTTATCATCTTAAGAGGCAAGTGTTTTAGAAGCCTCTGGGTCAATTCAATAATTCAGGAGGTTCTTGGGACTTTGATCAATCTTCCCAGGGATTCTACAGAAACTCTTCTTGGGAATCTTTAGAGCTTGAATCACTGTTCTTGAATCTTTTCTACTCTTTTTAGACGTCTTTTTCTTATAATTCTTCCATCTATATTTCTTCTTTCCTTGCTCTTGGCTTTTTTACTCTCTCTTTTGTGTTTTCACTAGAGTCTGTTTCAGAATCAGAGTCACTGTCACTATTTTCGGAATACTTCTTGTGTTTTCTTTTAGATGTTTTTTTCTTCCTCCTTTTCTTGGACCTTTCTTCTGAATGATTAGACTTCTTCTTTTTTCCTTCTTCTGAAGTGGAAGCTAAAGAAGGGCTTTTTCTTTAGTTCTTCATCCTCTGCTGGTGTATGTTTGTCAGAGTCTGGTTCAAGATTCTTCGGGGAACGTCCCCATACTTAGGAGCTCCCAACTCTGCAGTCCTCTCCCTCTCAATCTCTTCTGCTGCAGGCTCTCCTTCCTTCCTCATCAAGCAGGGCAGGCCCTGGCTTGTTGCTCCCATAGGGACACAAGTAGCTACCATAATAGGCAGAAGAGGTGCTAAAGTACAAATTCTTTTTTTTTTTTTTTTTGAGACAGAGCCTCAAGCTGTCCCCCTGGGTAGAGTGCCGTGGCATTACAGCTCACAGCAACCTCCGACTCCTGGGCTCTAGCAAGTCTTCTGCCTCCGCCTCCCAAGTAGCTGGGACCACAGGCGCCCACCACAACGCCCGGCTATTTTTTGGTTGCAGTCGTCATTGTTGTTTGGCGGGTCCGGGCTGGGGATTCAAACCCGCCACCTTAGGTGTACGTGGCTGGCGCCTTAACCGGTTGAGCTATAGGCGCCGAGCCTAAAGTACAAATTCTTAAACACAGTGCATGAGTCCTGTTTTATGTGGCCCATCTACCTGTATAAAATCACATGCAATTCCCAGAATGTATCATATTCTCTGTGCTTCCATAGTTCTTGAACAATAATTTTTTTTGGCCTTCCCATCAGCCTCATTGACTCCTCCTTGCCTTTTTTAATTAAAAAAAGTTTTTTCTCCTGTAAACCTATCATTTGGGTTGCTTCTACTTTTTCTCTATTGTGAATAATACTCCTATGACATGGGTGGTTATCTTTTTAAGACTCTACTTTCAGGTTTTTTTTTTTTTTGGTATATGCTCAGAAATGGAAGTGCTAGATCATTTGGTAATCCTATTTTTTGTAGTCTCCTTTTAAAAACTTTTCTTTTTTATGTTTATTTTCCCTGAAACAATAATTACCCTATTAATAATAAACCAGTCTTTTACAGAATGATTTTTAATGTCCATAGATTATATATTTTATCACATGAATGGCCATACTTATTGAACTGGTTGCTTCCAATTAAAGCAAATTGTCCTTATTAGAAACAATGCTAGATAAATAAATATTCATCCATAAGATGAATTCTTAGCAGTGAAACTGCTAGGCTAAGAGGTGTGTATTTTTAAGGTTTTTATTTTTTTTAATTTTTTTTTATTAAATCATGGCTGCGTACATTAATGCAGTCATGGGGTACAGTGTGCTGTTTTTATATACAATTTGAAATATTTTCATCAAACTGCTTAACATAGCCTTCATGGTATTTTCTTTGTTATTCCGTTAAGACATTTATATTCTACATTTAGAAAGATTCGCATGTACCCTTGTAAAATAAACCATAGATGTGGTCCCACCAATGACCCTCCCTCCACTGATCCTCTCCCCTTATTTTTAAGGTTTTGATAAATAGTGTTACAATGCATGCACAAGCTTCTGAAGTCTTTTCATTAAGTATCAGCCTCTGTTGCCAGTACCCTATATCAGCAGGGCAAAGGCTGATAGCTTAAGTATCTTATGGTCTCTTTAAACTGTACCCCAAAGATAATTTATATCAAAATTGTTATTCAGAAGTGAAAAGTATTAGGTAAGTCATCATTCACAACAAACAGAATGAATGACCAGATCTTTCTGCTTAAATTTTCAGTTAATGTAACTGATATCAAATCCATTTTAAAATAGTTCTCTCAATAAACATGGAAAGTTCTTCCAAATTTATATATTACTTCTCAGTTTACAAACAACTTTGATTTCTGTTTTCCTATGTATTCCTTATAATTAGTTATTGTTTTACCTGGTTTACATATGAGGAAATTGAAGCCTAAAGAAGTGACTTGCCTGAGGTTGGAGCTGCTAATCAGTGTCTTCTGGTTCCAAGTTCATTGCTTTTCAAATTACAGATGATTCATTTACCAGTCCTTGAGATCTTATCATAATGAGTAAGCATAGACTTTTTTTTTTATTTCAAGCTAGAAAGGGGCGGTAATAGTTTTGGGAAGGTAGATAAAGCTGTGATTTAGTAAGAAGCCATTTTGTAGCAGATGTATACTACCTAAATAGTATTGCCTTTGTCCCCTGGAATTGTGTGCTGGTTTCATGGGGCTGGCACAAGGTGGTATCAAACATGGAGAGCTCTGAGGTCAGCCTGCTTGGATATGAATCTTGGGCTTCACAGTATTAGTTATGTGATCTGAACAAGTTAACCTGTCTGTATGTCCATTTCTTTATCTACAAAATAAATAAATATATAAGAACAGCTCCTGTATCAGTGGATTATTATGAAGACTGGATGAGATAATGTCAGTAAAATTGTTAGCACTGTACCTGGCGCATGCTAATTGTCTGATACATAATAATTCTTACCACTAGGTGTTAAGGACTTAGATAATACTGGTCCTCCATTTTATCCTGGGAAGGAGGGTATCCGGATGGGGCTTATGAAGAATGAGTAAAAAAGGGAAAATAGCCTTCTCTTATCCCCCAGCTAATTAAAGAAGACAATTAAAAGGCTTTTCTAGCAGATTGTAGGGTCATCCCTTTCAGTTCAAAATATTTTTTAAAATTTCTCAAGTTATTTCTTCTGTTACCAATGGGTTATTTAACAGTTATGTTCTTTAATTTCCAAATAATTGGGAATGTCCATGTATTTTTGGTTGTTAATTTCTAATTCAATTCAATTATGTTGTGATCAGAGACAATGAATGTTTAAGAAGTACTTTATTTTTTTGTTTATTTGAGAAATAGAGTCTCACTCTGTCACCCTGGGTAGAGTGCTAAGGCATCATCATAGCTCACAGCAATCCCAAACACTTGGGCTCAGGCAGTCCTCTTGCCTCTGTCTCCTCTGTAGCCAGAATTACAGATGCCTGGATAATTTTTTTCAATTTTTTAGAGACAGGAGTCTTCCTCTTGCTAGGGCAGCCTCGAATTCCTGACCTCAAGCAATCCACCTGCCTGGGCTTCCCAGAGTGCTAGGATTACAGGTGTGAGCCACCATACCTGGCCATCAACAAGTCCTTTAAAATATATTCTTCTCTTTGAGGCAATATTGTTCTGTAAATGTTGATGAGTCAAATTGGGTTGTAGTGTCACTCATATTTCCTATAACTTTATTGTTTTTCTCTTTATTTGTTCTACAAATTATGGAAAGAGGAGTTTGTTGAAAATTCTAACAACATGTGAATCTATTTCCCTTTTCACTTTGTTTGTTTTTGTTTCATACATATTAAAGCTGTTATTAATTGCATATCTACCTAGAATTTTTATGTCTTGCTATATTAATTGTTTACCTCTTTTTATTACTGGTCCTGAAATCGATTTTGTCTGATATTAATATTGTCACTCCAGCTTTCTTATGTTCAGTATGTGATATCTCTCTGTCATTTTACTTTTAACCAATTTGTATCCATATATTTAAATTGGGGTGGGGTAGAAAGCATTTAGTTGGATATTTTTTATCCATTATGATAATCTCTGCCTTTTAATATGTATGTCAAGACTATTCATATTTAATATAATTATCAATATAAGTAGATGTAAATCTACCATCTTATTACTTTTTTTTCTGATTTGACCCATCTGTTTTTTGGGTTTTTTGGGGGGGCTGGGCTGGGTTTGAACCCGCAACTTCCAGCATATGGGGCCAGTGCCCTACTCTTTTGAGCCACGGGCGCCACCTTGACCCATCTGGTTTTTTTGTTCCTTTACTCCTCTTTTCCTGACCTCTTTTGGAATAACTGAGTATTTCTTATGATTCTATTTTGTCTCCACTATTGCCTTAGTTTCTATACGTGTATGTTTTATGTTTCACAGTCGCTCTAGGGCTTGCAATATGTATCTCTAATTTATCACAATCTACCTTTAAACAATACTAACACTTCATTTATGGTGTAAGAACTTCACATCAGTATATTTCCATGTCCCTTCTCTAGTCCTTCATAATAATGCTGTACATTTTGGTTCCATAAACCACAAAACGTGCAATATATCACTATTAATTATGTTTTGAACAGTCTATTTTAAACAAATTAAAGATTCATAAGAAGTCTCTGGTATTTTCCCACATATTTACCATTTCCATAATTCTTCATTCCTTACATAAGGCTGAGTTACTACCAGGTTCATTTTCCATCAGTATTTCTTCTATAATTTTTCTGCTTTCCTTTCTGGGACTCTAATTACAAGTATGTCAAACAGCTTCATATTATAAGCACTGGTTTATTTTTTTTTCTCTTTGTGCTTCAGTTTGGAAAGTTTATGTCACTGTGTTTTTTTTTTTTTTTTTTTTTGAGACAGAGCCTCAAGCTGTCCCCCTGGGTAGAGTGCCGTGGCATTACAGCTCACAGCAACCTCCAACTCCTGGGCTCAAGCGAGTCTCCTGCCTCTGCCTCCCAAGTAGCTGGGACCA
>CAUYTI010130104.1:0-10638 GCA_963575145.1 Galago senegalensis
CCCGCGCCCTACTCCTTGAGCCACAGGCACCGCCTTCTTTGGTTTCTTCCTAATCAAAATAATTCACCCAAGTGGGTTTCAGTTTCAATATTTTATATGTATCAAAAAAGTAAAATGCAAACAAAAAAATTTAATACCAAATGATAAAGATTTGCCATATCAATAAAAATTTAAATTCGAAATAGGTTCTTCACTTCTGTTTTCCAAATCAGATTCTGATGTATTTGACATTTTATGTTTTTTGTGAGAGGTATTTTTTTAAGCTACCTCTACTATCAAACTCCCCAACAGTGATGGAGGCTTTGGTATGTGACTCTTCAATTTATCATCCGCCATATTTATGGATATCCCCCCCCAAGAATATGCTAAATTATTTCAGGCACAATTGTGAAAAATATTGAGCACGAAGCGTCTGATGTTTACAGACTCAAGTCAGGTAACATGCTGGCAATACATGTCGTCAAGATTTTGTTTGCAAATTGAAAACCCTACAAGGATCTTCCACAACACAGAGTATCTTGTTTGAAGCCCACAAGCCTTGTTCAACAAAATGGCATTGTCCTAAAAATGGAACCTCTGCAGAGCACAGTAACTAATCCAGAAAAGGTGAATCTCAATGCCAAGTTGTCAATGGGAGACCAAACTCTTAGCAAAACAAACGAGTTATTTCCAATTTGCTTGAAACAGTTGTGGCAGATATTGGTTTGGCCTCTCAACTAATCCTCAAAACCCAACGGGGCGCTCACCAGCTCATGGCACAGCTAGAAAATACAGTGTGACCTAGTGCTGATGGATGGTACGTAAAGGGAATTTGCTGGGTTTCTTCAGCAAAAGTCCACCATACTTTTTTTTTTTTTGGCCAGGGGCAGATTTGAACCCACTACCTCCAGTATATGGGGCCGGCGCCCTATTCCTTTGAGCCATAGGCACAGCCCTGTACCTCTGCCTTTAAATGCTGTAATGTCAGAATTGGATGCTAAGATATCTGAAGGCCGCCTTAAATGCCTAGACGTGAAAATAAATAATAATAATGTAATATGTGCAAAAACCTGCATACCACAGATGCTGAAGGGGAACGGGGTCTTGATTCAGTTGCAAAGCCAACTACAGGCACCACTTTCTTCTGGAAATCTGACTAAGTAAAGAAACGTCCTTTTAGTTAATGCCAGTGCACACTTGGCTTTTTGTTACATATCCCCAAAAGCATCCTGAACCAGTTAACCAGACTTATTTGGTAAAATTAAAATATCTCAAGGAGAGACTGAGACATCCTTTATTGAGAGGACAGACATTGTGGGTAAAAAACACAAAGCAACATTTTCTCTTGGCAAAACTTCCTCACTCACAGGCAACACAGCACTGAGACAGAGCCCCTCTCCACACAGAGCTGGAGGAGGGGAGGCCCAGGGAATGTGCTACAGTCTGCTCCACTTGTGCCCATCTCACTTTTCCCAGCAAGTATTATAAATGAAAACAGTGAAAGGCAGGGCGGTTCACACCTCTCATCCTAGAAAATTGAAAGACCCAGTTGGGAAGATTGTTTGAGCCCAGGAAGTCAAGAGCAGCCTCAAAAGGAATGAGACCCCATCTCGACAAAAATGGAAATAGTAGCAAGGAGCAAGGTGGCACGCACCTGTCGTCTTAGCTACTCAGGAGGCTGAGGCATGAGGATCCCTCGAGCCCAGGAGTTTGAGATTGCAGTGGCCTATGAGGATGCCACTGTACTCTAGCCTGGGGCACAGAGCAAGTCCCTATGTCCAATAAAGAAAAAAAAGAAAAAGAAAAACAAGGAGGGAGAGAGTGAATGCCAATGTCCAAAAGCTTAAAAGCGTAAAAGCTTATACAAAGGCCCTCTTAATGCATAAACAGTCCCAATATTCATGCACTCCACAAGTATTTGTTACTTGCCACCTTTCCAGCCATTATCATTTCCAAATAGCAACCCAAGTTCCTAGCAGTTGGAAAATTATCTCACACTTATCCAGGCATTTACTGAGTTAAGCCAATCAGTATCTACCATTCTCTTGGAGACATAAGTAGGGTGGGGATAGGCACACTGGGCACAGAGAGCCTGTCAGACCCAGGAGTATTTATCCTGGAACTTTTATAAAACACGACAGGAAGACAACTTTTCCCCTTCTTATGAGAATTTCAGGCCAGGCATGGTGGCTCACACCTGTAACCCTAGCACTTGGGGAGGACGAGGTGCTTGGATTGCTTGAGCTCAGGAGTTCAAGACCAGCCCGAGCAAGATCAAGAGTGAAACCCTGTCTCTACCAAAAATAGAAAAACTAGCAGGGTGTCTGGTGGGCACCTGCACTCCCATCTCTCAGGACGCTGAGGCAAGAGGATCCTTGAGCCCAAGAGTTTGATGTTGCTGTGAGCTGTGACACCACAGCACTCTAGCGTAGGCAACAGACTTCGAAAAAAATAAATAAATAAAAAGAAAAAAAAAAACCCAAGATTTAAAACCTGTTGTCACAGTTTAGTTAATGGACATAAAATAGTAACATTTACCCCTCTAATTCTTTTGTAACAATATAGAAAGAATTAGTAAGTTATCCCTTAGAGGGGACAATTTTTCCTGTTCAGGTAACTTTTTTGTAACGTCTTAAGAGCACATTGAAGTCGTCCTCACCAGACAGGTCTAGGGCATTAAAATGGAAAGGTCAGTAAGTTGGAACAGGATTGTCACCTGTAACTACATCAAACGGATTTATACTCTTGGAGGGAAGATCACAGCATAGACAGAGATGGCATTAGTGGCCGGTGAACAGTTTTCACTCCAACACTGTTAAGTCACAGTTTAACTGTAAACTTTTGGAGCTTGGAGTGCCTCTGAATCAGTGTGCTGAAGAGGTCTCCTCCACTCAACCACAGAGATCCTGATTTCTTCTCCACACCGAGACGCCCTCCTGTGAGGAATCCCTTATTCATTGGGGATGTGGAACACTCCGTAGGAGTTGGGGAAAGCTGGATACAGTTCTTCTTACAAAGTGAAAGAACCCTTTGACTTTTGATTCCTAAAGAATAGAAAAGTCTTGTTTATGAAAAATTGGAAAATAACTTAAAATTTGAAAAAGAAAACGTAAATAAAACTGGTGACCTCTAACTAAAAGAAAAACAATGGATTTTTTTTTTTGCACTATACCTCTCAATTAATTTATAATTTCAAAGAAAGATTGTTCCCAACACTGTATACTGGAAATTGCTTGTGTTTTTATGTGTACTGAGCTATTGTTATTTCTTATGTTATTCAAGTTCAAGCTTAAGAAACACTGCCTTAAATATAACCAATGCATGTGATTAACTTATACGTAAATTTACAACCATCCACAGGTTTATCCAGATCTACAAAAGAGGAAAAATCGTGTCAAACTGAGTTATTATATTTAACTATTTGAACCGTCTCCCAATCACTGATAATTATAAGTAATTCACCCATTTGCCTTAGTTACGTAGATACTCCCTTAAAACCAGACTGAATTAATCTTCTCATATAACGATTTCTGTCAATATTCTGGAAAAAAAATTAAATTTATTCCCAAAAGAAATTAAAATGTCTGTCAAAAGGAGATCAAACATCCTTTTAAAATTTCACCGCTAAAGGCAGCCAGCTGAGATTAAGGGTGACAATCGTAATTGCTGAGAATAATATTAAGCGTGTGACTCCATACTCTAAAGTTAAAAAAACAAACTTTATTATTTTCTGAAGACGACATGAATTTGGCGTTGCAATCCGTGTAAAATATATAAAGGTGCCAATAATTGAGCCAAAATGATAAATCAAGTTTCAAATCATAGTTTTAAAAAATACACTAAGATATTCCAATGCCAAGATACTATGAAACAAACAGTTGACCACAAAGAGGATTAATTTTGTAGCAGAATAAATCAAGGCATTTTAATATATTTAAGAACCAGTTTCTTTCTTTCTTTTTTTTTTTTTTTTGCAGTTTTTGGCCGAGGCTACGTTTGAGCCCACCACCTCTGGCATATGGGGCCAGTGCCCTTTGAGCCACAGGCACCGCCCAGTTTCATTTTTTAAAGGATTCTCTTAGAAAATTAAAGACTCAGATTCTGTCATTTTCCTATACATGAGTTGGAGGGGAAAAAAAAAAAGAAAAGGCAAAGTAGAAAGCCGAGTCAAAGCTGCCAATAAAAGCAAGTGTTTTTTGTGCTTTTTGAATTTTCTGAAAGAAACTAGCCCTTTCCCTCTTCGTATTGGTACTGTATTAAATGAATTCAAGTTCTCACAGATGTGTGGAGATCACCGAAAGCGCAAAGCATTTCAGAAATTCTACAACAGTGTCCAGTGTGATGCGGGGGGCAGGTGGCTGGGAAGCTCCCACCCAAGGGCACACGGCAAAGATATTTGGTGCACCTGCCGGGGAAGGGCTCATCGACAAATGGGAGGCTACTTAGCAAACGCAAACAAGGAGAAAAAAATTATACGTACGTATCCTTATATTAATCCAGAAAAGAAAAACCGTAGGTCCCTTAAATCCCTAACTAAAGGGAGAATGGGTTAAACATGAAGTTGGAACCAATGTTTTCCTTTGAGACAACAAAAAGTGACTGTCCTGAGTCATCGTTCCTGGTGCACAGAAGTTATCACAAGGCACAGAGCAGCACCGAGCAGTACTGAAGAGTGACTGTGGGACGGGGAAAATTTAAGTGCATGAATCAAGCCAATGGATTTGCAGCCTAGGTATGAAAGATAGATAGATGATAGATAGATAGATAGATAGATAGATAGATAGATAGATAGATGATAGATAGATAGATAGATGATAGATAGATAGATAGATAGATGATAGATTAGATAGATAGATGATAGATAGATTAAATAGATAGATAGATGATAGATAGATAGATAATAGATAGATGATAGATTGATAGATAGATAGATAGATGATAGATAGATAGATAGATAGATAGATGATAGATTAGATAGATGATAGATAGATAGATAGATGATAGATTAGATAGATAGATGATAGATAGATGATTGATAGATAGATAGATAGATAGATAGATGATAGATAGATTAAATAGATAGATAGATGATAGATAGATAGATAATAGATAGATAGATGATAGATAGATGATAGAGAGATAGATTAGATAGATAGATAGATGATAGATTAGATAGATAGATGATAGATAGATTAGATAGATAGATAGATAGATAGATGATAGATAGATTAGATAGATAGATAGGTAGGTAGATGATAGATAGATTAGATAGATAGATAGATAGATAGATAGATAGATGATAGATAGATAATAGAGAGATAGATTAGATAGATAGATGATAGATAGATAATAGAGAGATAGATTAGATAGATAGATAGATGATAGATAGATATATTAGATAGATAGATAGATGATAGATAGATTAGATAGATAGATAGATAGATAGATGATAGATTAGATAGATGATAGATAGATAGATAGATGATAGATTAGATAGATAGATGATAGATAGATAGATAGATAGATAGATGATAGATTAGATAGATAGATGATAGATAGATAGATGATAGATAGATAGATGATAGATTAGATAGATAGATAGATAGATGATAGATAGATGATAGATAGATAGATAATAGAGAGATAGATTAGATAGATAGATAGATAGATGATAGATAGGTAGATGATAGATAGATATATTAGATAGATAGATGATAGATAGATTAGATAGATAGATATGTAGGTAGGTAGGTAGATAGATAGATGATAGATAGATAGATAGATGATAGATAGATGATAGATAGATGATTGATAGATTAGATAGATAGATAGATGACAGATTAGATAGATAGATAGATGATAGATAGATTAGATAGACAGATAGATAGATGATAGATTAGATAGATAGACAGATAGATAGATGATAGATAGATAATAGAGAGATAGATTAGATAGATAGATAGATGATAGATAGGTAGATGATAGATAGATATATTAGATAGATAGATTAGATAGATAGATAGGTAGGTAGATAGATAGATAGATAGATAGATAGATAGATGATTGATAGATAGATAGATAGATAGATGATAGATAGATGATAGATAGGTAGATGATTGATTGATAGATAGATATTCATTTTAGACCAGCAGTTCTCAACCTGTGGGTCGAGACCCCTTTTTAACAATGAAAATACATTGCAGCATTAGGAAGGTTGAAAACCACCGTTTTAGATAATGTATTTCCTCAAGTTCAAGATCAAAGAAATTACTGAAGAAGTTGACTAAAATCTGAAAGCAGCTGCCCAGACAGGAAAACTAAAACCACATACATCTGCTCTCATGTTCCTCAATAACCATTAGGCTACGTTACTTGATAAAATAAAAATACGCTTTATTTTGTTCAAGGTCGGTCTACTTTGTCCTGGTGGTAACCTTTCTGTCATAATCGACCTCTAGAGATAGGATCTATTCACACATGAAATACTAGTTGAAGCATTCTACCAAATAAAACCAGGGCCCCACATCTCCAGACTGAGTGGTTCTCAGATGGTCCTGCGACCATCTCATCAATACAGGCTTTGGACATTAAGATCAGTAAGAAAATTATTATGGGAAGATTAACAAACATTGACAAAATTACATGAAAACATGAAGAGAGGAGATTAGGATGGAAGAATAACTTGAATGACATTTAGACAGAAAAGAGAGGGAGACAGGAAAGAAAGGAAAAGAGCCATGAAAAACATATATTTCTTCCAATTTTATTTTCCACTCCCTCCCATGGGTATCATACAATGCCACCATTTATTCAGGTATTTTAAGCACACAGTTCTTCCGAGGAGAATGCTTCCATTGTTCAATGGGTTGAATGAACACAGCAATGCCAAAATTTGCTACATTCCTCCAATTATTTTGATAGCTAGAAAAATAAAGCTGATTGAAGATCCACACGCTTTCTAAAATTTCTATAATAATTTAAACAAAAAAAATTTTTTATAATATAAACTTCAAGCAGGCAAGGTGGCTCACACCAGTAATCCTAGCAATTTGGGAGGCCAAGGTGGAAGGATCACTTGAGCCCAGGAGTTCAAGACCAATCTAAGCAACACAGCAAGACCTCATCTAACCAAAACATAGAAAAATTAGCCAGGCACAGAAGTCCCAGCTACATGGAAGGCTGAGGCAGGAGGACTGCTCTGCGCTCAGGGATTTGAGGCTGCTGTGAGCTCTGATGATTCCCCTGCACTGGAACCCGGGGAACAGGGCAAGCCTCGGCTAAGAAATAAACACGTGAATGGATAAATGATAATACAATGAAATAAAATAAATAAAATAGAACCTCAGATTTCTTTAATACTCAAAAACACAAATTGATTTAAAAAAAAACTGTGTACTTTCAGACAGAGAAGATATCTTTGTAGATTCATCGTTCATATGCAACTTATAAACAATATTAGAGCCGTCATACAATTCTGCATACCCAACGGCACAGGCTTTATAACTTAGGTTACGCAAATATAAAACAAGCACCTGCCCCTTGTCTCTTGTAGAAGACCTAAAAGCAATGGGATAATAACCTGATGCAGATATTTCCAAAGGGAAATAAGTAATTTCAGTCTTTAAGGAAGCTGTCTCCAGGTTTGAAATTAGTTAATACTCAACATGTGTATTGCAGTGTAAGGGTGAGGTGTTGCTTCTAGAAAGTGCCCTATGACGGCAAATTATTTGCATATTTTGCAGGAGATACGGAGTTAAGATCATAAGCATCACATCATATCAAGAGGCTACAGAAAGAAATTGGACTGGCAGGCTACTCAAGGATAAAATAAATCCAGAGTGAGCTGGGGGCAGTTATGTCCTGGATTCTCCAGACAGGACTACAAGACCATGGTTCTGTGTGCAAGCAGGTATCGTCACCTGGCTGTTAATAATAAATGGGGGGGCTGGAATGTGGACTTGAATGCTGTGAATCATTTCAGTGTAAAGAGAGTTTGAGGACTCTGTATAATTCTGTCCAATATGGCCAAAAGAAAAAAAAATGCAGGGGAAATTAGGTACTTAGGTACCCCACTGGGTAGAGTAAACTAGCTCAGGTTTGGAAATTTTTTTAATATTAATAATAATAAATAGGTAAGATGCTAGAAGACCCTGGGGATAAATGTAACTCTCTGAGATTTCTTTAATAACATAGGAATTTATAACCTGTGCATTATTTTTTTCCCTTGACCCTTGAACTTTCAGTAAAGTCTGAACCATTAGAGTCCGTCTCCTCTGCACTTTGGAAAACTGAAAAAAGAATGTGCACCGTTTCTGACACTAAGTTGCCCACGAGCGAGCAGCGCGGTGTCCCTCATCTCCCAGGGACAGAGTCCCGACAACACTTGTGCTCAGCAGAGCTGAGAGGAGAGGCAGGCGAATCTCCCCAAGGTCGTGAGGAAAGGGAAGACGGAAGATAAACAGGAAAACCTGGAGCTGAAGAACGTATTCTTGAGCACGGCTGAGACGGCTCCCTGAAAAACTCAGCTCTTCTTTTTGTTTTGTTTTGATCTGGGTTTTCTGTTTGTTTTGAGACAGAGTCTCACCATGTCACTCTGGGTAGAGTGCTGTGGCATCAAAGCTCACAGCAACCTCAAACTCTTGGGCTTAAGCGATTCTCTTCCCTCAGCCTCCCAAGTAGCTGGGACCACAGGCACCTGCCACAACACCCGGCTATTTATTTTGTTGTTGTTGTTGCAGTTGTCACTGTTGTTTAGCAGGCCCAGGGCCAGGTTCCAACTCACCAGCCTCAGTGCATGTGGCCGGCACCATAACCACTGTGCTACGGGCACGGAGCCACATTATTTTCTTATAATATTGCTTATTAGGAAAATAAGGAAAGCAGAAGGCATTCCTTATAGATGTCTGGTGCTATAGTAAAGGGTTGGGTCCAGTTCACGGGGCTTGAGGAGCTAGACGGAGGGAAATAAAGTGTATATTTGGAAGACACAGACATTCAACTGGTGAATCCAGAAAGATGCTGGTGACCATACAAACTGAAAAGGCTTTCTAAGCTTTAAAAAATACAAAGAACTTTCTAGCAAAGGGGAGGAGGGAGTAGGAGGAGGGGTGGAGAGGGAGGCGAATGGAGGGAGAAGGGAGGGCACTTGGCACGGTCTCACCTAATGTGCACAATGTGACAGTGTTCAGTGCCCCACCCCCAGGTGAGGGGCTCTCCAAAAACTTGAACTTTACCTTGGAAGTGACAACAATGTCACTAAAGATGTATTCCCTCATATCAATTTGAAATTACAAAAAAAAAAAAATACTTTTCTAACAATCTTTCCAACTAAAAAAATGTTTTTCCAAATCAATGTTACAGTTCTAATAAAGGAACCAGAAGACTGTACCAGAAGATTATAAAAAAAGAGCAACTGATGCTCGAGCAAGGTCAGCCAACATCCCTGATCTAAAAATGAATTTCTGCCGACTTACTTGGCCCTAATCTCTCCTGCACTTGCTACGCTGGCCCGAACACCTCTAGAAAGAAGTAAAGGGAAGAGCACCTTAACCTGAGGATTCAGAAGTCGAAATTCTGCCCTCTTTTCCGCACCTGTCAATAACTTAATCCTTTGTCCTGTAATCAAGTCCCCGTAGCCGTTCTTAATGATGAACAATTTCTACTATAAAGAAATAAAGCTACCTCTGAGCATGTAAGTCCTCCGAAAATACCTAGTTCTCATTAGAGAATGCAGCTTCACGTGGAAGAGATTTGACTCTTGGGGTATCAAAAGGTTAGGTCAGGGAAATATTGCAAGATTCATAACAAAGAGAAGCTTACGAAGCGAAAACCTTACAAAATAATAGCAGTAATGGCCATAGCTGAAAACCCAGGTTTGAATATCACAATTACTGATATACTGATACTCAGAACAGTATCCTGTTTATGCAATGCTATTTCAAACAATGCTACCTCTTTTTGGTAACTGAAAATTGTGTTATTACTTGGATGACAAAGCAATATTTGCCAACTTTTTATATATTAGACTTATATACAAATGCATAAAAATAGCAAATACTAGTAATTACTTGCAGCTTTAACTACAAGTAACATTTTGATCCATAACATTATTACATCTATCTATATTTAATTTAAAAATTAGATCGTATAAGGTGACATATCTTTCTGATTCCATCAAATGCTGCAGCTACTTTCCAGGTCAATAATTGTAAATTTTGCATCGGCAGTTTTTTTTATTTTTTTATAATTTCAGGCTCCTTTATTCCATGAATATTTACAGAACATCAACTATAGGCAAAGCACTGACATAATCATTGAAAATAACATTGGGACACATATATCAATTTTGTGAGGAAACAAAAGCATTATCTACAAATCCATTATGAAATAAGTGTACTCATTACCACCGCTCCTAGTAAAGTTGAAGATCCTAGCTAGTACAATTATGATAACTTAAAAATCCCAATGGTTTGTAAAAAAAAAAAAAATACAAATTTCATTACTTCCAAGTTACCAAGTTACTTGCAAGTTACCAAAAACAATAGAAAAATTCAGCAATGTAGCTAACTTCAAAATAATTATACAAAATCAATTATATTCCTATATAAAAAGAATTACAAAATAATATTAGAAAGAGAAAGCTAGCATGGCATCAACAAT
>CAUYTI010130113.1:0-12473 GCA_963575145.1 Galago senegalensis
AAAAAAAAATAGCCGGGTGTTGTGGCGGCTTTCGCTATTTTTCGGTTGCAGCCGTCATTGTTGTTTGGCGGGTCCGGGCTGGGGATTCGAACCCGCCACCTTAGGTGTACGTGGCTGGCGCCTTAGCCGGTTGAGCTATAGGCGCCGAGCCGAGAGATTGTTTCTAAAAACAAATATAAATAAATAAAAATAAAAAAGGAATGTAAATTATAAAATAGCATTGTATCAACGTTAATTTTGAAGTGAAAAGTGTACTATTTATTACATTAAGAAAGTGTCCTTGGCTCGGCACCCGCAGCACAATGGTTACAGTGCCAGTCACATACACTGAGGCTAAGAGGTTTGAACCCAGCCTGAACCTGCTAAACAACGACAACTGCAACAAAAGAAAAATAGCCAGGCGTTGTGATGGGCACCTGTAGTCCCAGCTACTCGGGAGGCTGAGGCAAGAGAATCACCTAAGCCCAGGAATTGGAGCTGTGAGCTGTGATGCCCATAGTACTCTACCGAGGGCGATAAAGTGAGACTCTGTCTCCGAAAAAAAAAATAAATAAAGAGATAGGCTGGGGTTAGGAACTGGTAAACCAAATATAGAGTTTGGATTTTATTCTAATTGGGTTAGAGAGCTAGTAAGAGTTAAGCAGGATATCGGGCATGGTGGCTCACACCCATAATCCTAGCACTCTGGGAGGTCAAGGCCAGTGGATTGCTTGAGCTCAGGAGTTTGAGACCACCTTGAGCAAGAGCAAGGACTCCCATCTCTACTAAAAATAGAAAAACTGAGGTAAGAGTTTGAGGTTTGAGCCCAAGAGTTTAAGATTACTGGGAGGTAGGATGATGCTATAGCACTTTACCCAGGATCATAGAGTGAGACTCTGTCTTAAAAAAAAAAAAAAAGATGAACAAAAAACACAAGGAAGAGTTAAGCAGAAAAACAGTATGATTTACATTAGAAAACACAACCATCTTGACTGCTAAGGGGAGAATAACTAAGCCAAGCAAGTGGTACATGTAATATAGGAAATAAGCAAGCAATGTTTAGACTAGAGTGGTAATGACGGTGACAAACACCTTACAGAAATTAAACTTTCTTAAATCTCCTAACAGCCTCTTGAGGTAGGTACTATTACCTTCATTTTACAGCAAACCAATGCAGAGAAAGATTAAATAACTAGCCTAAAGTCATACAGCTTAGGAGAGGCTGTATTGGTCCTCCAACCCAAGCAATCTAGCAGGAAAGTTAATTTTTTCCATCTATAGTAGTAAGATGTAGAGAAGAGGCTAAAGTAGCAAATGTTACAGCTAATTGTTAAGACCTGCTAATAGATTAGCAGGAAGGAAATAAAGAACATGAAGGAAATAAAGAAAGAATGATTTTTAGGGTTTTGCTTGAGCAACTGAGTCTGAGAATATAATCATATATAGGAGAATATAAAATAAGAGGAAAAAGACCCAAACTTGGAGTACTGTACCATTTAAAAGTTCAAGAGAGAAGGAACCAGCCAAACACTCAGTGCTTGGCAGGAAAATAGAGTACAAAAGCCAAGAGACTAAGCATCGCAAGGAGTAAGCAGAGACCATAAGATTTTGCAAAATGAAGGTTATTGGTGAAACTGAAAATCCTCCTGAATTTACTTTTACCACTACACTTACGTTGTTACATTGTCTGTCTCATCTCTGGACTAAAAGCTCCTGGACAGTGACTGTGAGTTTCAGTATTAAATCATATCTTCTTTTTCTTTCTTTCTTTTTTTTAATATTTGGAGACTCATTGAGGATACAAGAAACTAGGTTTAAATTGTATCTTCTGATTACAATGCTTGGAGTGGAACCAAAATTACATTAATGCTATGTAATGAAATGTAAATGCTAAATTAATTCGAAGGGCTTTCTGGTCTTAAGATTAATGTGAAAATTTCAATATGATTGATAAGCATCCTTCCACTTTCCACCCCTTCATTCACATACCGTAAGAGATCCATTTTGTGTGCTGGGTGAGTTGCTGCTCTGCTCTCCATGGGCTTGTGTACTTCCATAGAGTGTCAGGTTATGCTCACTGGTCTGGCCAGCATAGTCCTGAGTGTGTGGCACTCCATATTCTGTGGGAATTCCATTCTGTGGAGGTGGTGGAAATGGGATGGTAGTAAAAGGCTGAACCATTGCGTCAGGAGTTGTTGTTGGCTCCTGGTTACCCTAAAATAAACCATGAGAAAGAGAAAAGGAGGAGAAAAAATGACTTTCAATCCCTGTTACATAATTATTTTTTAGGGTACCTATACAGAAAATTCTCTGAATATTCTCTCACTGTACAGGTAAGACAGAACACTTATTAGCCCCAGTGTAGGAGGAAATGTTATGATACATATACACAGAGATGTATGTATGTGGACATATACACACATACCTTCTTGACTTATATCAATATTGTGGTTACTGGACAGGTTCACAATGACATTAGAGAACTAGATGTCAAAGGACTAAATTTTTTTCCTTTAAACCAAGTTTAAAGAAAAAAAATGCTAGAAAATTTCTTACACAAGATAAGCTATAAGAGTTGAAATTAGTTTGGACCATTAGTATTTTAAGATACTAATTCTTTACCAATTCTTAAGAAAAAAACAATGGGAAACAAATTAATTTCCTTAAAGTTACAATTCATAGCAAATTGGCAGAATAACATTACAAATTAAAGGTTCAAAACCAGACAACAAAGAGACCTCCAGATTTTAGGACATTGATTTCAGAAGAAAGTATATTGTTAAAAAATTAAATTTTCAATATCAAGGAAAATATTTAGTTAAGTCTTGGTTACCAGGTTAACAAGCAAACAAACAAAAAACTTTGCTTTCTTTCAAAATACTAGATAAAAATCATCTAGACCAAAAAGAAATATTACTACCATATAAGACTAACAACATAGTGGAATACCCCTCCATATAACATCCGTTCCCAGATGCTTATTTGGGATCCAGCACAACACCTGAAATATCAATAAAGAATGTGCAGTAACTGTGGTAAACTGTTAGGGGTCATTTTGACCCCATAGCCTCTCTCTCACTTCTGTTCTATCTTGAAGTTGAGATACAAAAGAGGAGTTTAATTCTTGTATTACAGATTTTACAAAGCCTTCATGGGTTGAGCGCAGTTTGCTCACATTTGTAATCCTAGCACTCTGGGAAGCTGAGGCAGGTGGCCTGCTTGAGGTCAGGAATTCAAGACCAGCCTGAGCCAAGAGCCCAGCATGAGCAAGAGAAGACTTCGTCTCTAAAATTAGCCAGGTGCTGTGGCTGGCACCTGTAGTCCCAGGTACTTAGGAGGCTGAGGCAAGAGGATTGCTTGTGCCCAAGAGTTTGAAGGTTGTTGTGATCTATGAAGTCATGGCACTCTACCCCAGGGAAATAAAATGAGACCCTGTCAAAAAAAAAAAAAAAAAAAAAAAAAAGCCCTCGCCACCCTCTCTTTTCAACAAATGATTTCCCGACCTCTCATTTTATTCCATAAAAAGAAAAGTTATTATCTTTTTCCCTACACAAATCTGTAAAATCTTGGGACACTCTCCTTTTGGAAATAGTTGGTAGAGAAGGCAGAAGAGAAGGAGGGAAAAAGAAACGGGAGAAAAAAGTCAGAAGAAAAATCAACTAGGAGAAAATATTAGCAACAAGTAAGACAGATATTGGGTTATTACCACTAGTGCCAGAGTGGATTATACAAACTGATTAAGTCTCTCTCACACACACGCACACACACACCCCCCTCAAGAGAAAAAGAGGCAAAGGATATAACTGAACAATTCATAGAAGATAAAATATAATAAGCTAATACGATAAAAATGCTCAACTTCACTAATAGTCATGGCAATGCATATTATATAAAAAAATTTGTTTTATATCATCAAAATAGCAACAAAAAATTTTAAGTTTTATCAATGCATAATTGTCATACAATAAACTGCAGCTGTATTTATAGTATTATAATTAATCTACTAAATTATGAGATGTATACATATACTCTTATGAAACCATTACCACATATCCATCCAAAACCTCCAAAAGTTTCCTTGTGCCCCTTAATAATAAGCACGTATTATTTTTCTAACAAAATCTACAATATGTTGTTTTTCATGTTAAAAAGACTGACAAGGCTCGGCGCCTGTGGCTCAAGCGGCTAAGGTGCCAGCCACATACACCTGAGCTGGTAGGTTCAATCCAGCCCAGGCCCACTGAACAATGACGGCTGCAACCAAAAAATAGCCGGGCATTGTGGCGGGCACGTGTGGTCCCAGCTACCTGGGAGGTGGAGGCAGGAGAATCACTTGAGACGAGGAGTTGGAGGTTGCTGTGAGCTGTGATGCCACCGAACTCTATCCAGGGCCACAGCTTGAGGCTGTCTCAAAGGAAAAAAAAAGTGTCAAAAAGTATATATGGTACATAATCAATACGGAGAAGCCAATGTGGTAAAGCACTGAATTATTGAGCTCTTAAGAAAATGTTGCAAAAACTTTTAAAACATTGCCCAAAGAATTTATGAAGACCCCCCAGACAATCATAGCAACAACAAAAATTAACAAATAGGACCTGATTAAATTAAAAAGCTTCTGCACAGCCAAAGAAATAATCAACCTACAGACAACCTACAGAATGAGAGAAAATAATTTGTATGTAACACACCCAATAAAGGGCTGATAACAAGAATCTATAAAGAACTCAAGCAAATCAGCAAGAAAAAAATTAAACAACCCCATAAAAAAGTGGGTGAAAGGTATGAACAGAAACTTTTCAAAATAAGATCGGCTATCAAACATATGAAAAAAATGTTCCACATCTCATCATCAGGAAAATGCAAATCAAAACCACAATAAGGTATTATCTCATTCCAGTGAGAATGGCTTTTATCAAAAAATCCCAAATGCTGGTGTGGATGCAGAAAGAAAGAACTCTTAGACACTGGTGGTGGACTGCAAATTGTACAACCTCTATAGAAAGTCATATGGAGATACCCAAAAGAACTAAATGCAGACCTACCATTTGATCTAGCAAACCCACTATGGGGTATTTACCCAAAGGTAAACAAGTCATTCTACCTAAAGGACAAGCATACTCTAACTTCTTTTTCCAGCACAATTCATAATTACAAAGTGCCCAAGTGCCTATCAATACGTGAGTGGATTAATAAAATGTGGTATATGTATACCATATAATACTACTCAGCCATTAAAAAAAAGGTGAACTAATACCTTTTGTAACAACATGGAGGGAACTGGAGACCATTCTTCTAATGAAGTATGTGAAGAACAGAAAAACAAACACCACATGTACTCACTATTAAACTAGAACTAATCAATTAACACTGATGTGCATGTTTGCTAGTAAAACTCACTGGAAAGCAACCAGGTGATAGGGGACAGGACAGGAGGGGCAAATTCACACCTAATACATACAATGCATATTATCCAGGTGATGGGTACACTTATAACTTTGACACAAACTATACAAATGTAATTCATGTAACCAAAACATTAGTACCCCTATAATATTCTGAAATAAAAAGGAAAATAAAAGTAAGTATGTATTTAAAAAAAAGAAAGGAAGAAAATGGTTGGCTGGGCACAGTGGCTCACGCCTGTAATCCTAGCACTATGGAAAACCAAGACAGGAGGATAGCTTGAGGCCAGAAGTTTGAAACCATCATGGACAACACAGCAAGACCTTGTCTCTACAAAAAATGAAAGAAGAAAAGAAAATGATAGTAACCTATCTACAGCCAAAAATTCATAATTGTCTTCCACTTAAAAGTTATACAACCTCAAAATTTAGCTGGCTCTAGTATGAAAGAATCATTTCTACCCAGTACTAAAAATTGCTTTACGTAAAGATTTTCCCTTTGCTTAGTTCTTAGAAAATATGCTATGAAAACCTTCAATTTTACCCATAAAGTTTTTGAGGGGAAATAAAATCTATCTTTGTCATCTATCACTATATAACTTTTTTTCATTATGTCTAGGTTCGGAGGAAAGAGAAAATAAAACCTCCATTGTAGGCTACCTCCCTACATTGACCATCTCCTTAAGTTGACCTAATTTTTATGGATAGACAGGCACTTGTATACATCAGTACAGTAAGCTTAATTCCTTATATTGACCACTTCTGTATACTGACCAGTTGGTTACAGGCCACCTTGGGTGATCAATTTACAGAGGTACTTCTGTAATTCTCTCCCCGGTCCTTGAAACAATTTAGTGTTCTATTTATCTGCATCTATCTGGCCATATAAAATACAATGCTTTAGAAACCCTCACTGGATTTACTGGCCTGAAGACAAATATGAAAGAGAAAAGAATTCAAATTCAGGTGAATTAGTAAATGAAATAAAGTAAGAGCACTAAAGTTCTCTACAGATCTACATTCCAACTCTAGGCATAAATACAATCTTTTAGGAATCCACAGGAAATGTCTACTAAATAACTGGTAAAGGCTAAAAGACCCAGTTTTCAAAGATCAGCATGGCCAAAGGGGACTCTTCTCAGGCTCTGATGTCATTCCTCCCAGCTCTTACTCCAGCTTCCACTCTCCTGGGAATGAGATGCTGGCACACAAGTACTAGGTATGAATTCTCATGAGGGTTGTCTTGACAGAGCAGGCTCAGCCAATTGAATAAACACAGCAGATAGCAGTGAGGGATGAGGAGAAAGGTAAAAACATTTGACCCACTTGTAGCCTGGGCACCAGGCAATTCACAGAAATGCAAGCCAGGCAGACTCTGTTTTCCTAGAAGGCCAATGTGAACCTCTGTTGGGAGGTCAAGAAGAAAACTTTGGTGGATTTGTTAAAATTGTTATTTACTTAAAAAAAATTTTTCATTAAAAAATGTGAAAACAATTTTGTATATATAAGGGAAAGAAATTGGGATAGGAGTGATTTCACATTTTTTCTCAAATACTCTGCAATGCCTAAACATTTCCCCAATATTCAATAATATTATTAGTAGTAAAAATGTTAAATGGCTTCATATTTCTATTAAATTTCCAGGCCATATTCCAAAGTTCTAAGTTCAGTAGAGAAGTACAACAGCCCCCAGAAAAACTATAAGATAATAGTTCACATGGTTATTTCTAGGCATGAATTTATCTCTATGTTTATGTAAAAATGTTTTGTTTCTAATATCACAGGCTAAGCTGCTCTAGTATATCTCATTTGAGAAAATAAATTATTAACTTTGTCTTGTAGTCCACACAAAATAGGTCAGACAGAATAGGTATCTTTTCCCTAATTTAGCAGTCTTTCTTCCATTTCCAGTTGAAAGTATTCCTTCCCCCTCTATATTCTCTTAGTTGTTTAGTTTGCACCACTAATGTGCAAGACATTAGAATTTAACAAGACATTTAAATCCAAAGCTTTACACTCAGCAAATCTAAATACGTTTTAACTCCCACACTAGATTACAAGCTTCCTTACAGTAGGTGGAGACTGTCTTGTTCAATGTAGAATCCCATATGGTGCCTAATAAATATGAAGTGTTAAGAGAACATTTATTAAATAAAGGAAGACAAAGATAAAAAGTCACATGTGTACATACTACAGCAATTGCTTTATTTGGCTAGAGTAGAAAGCCTAACAAAGAATAACACATAATGAAATAAACATGCAGATAACAAACTGTAGAAGATAGGGTGGGCAAGCAGAAGCAGTGATGTGCCTTTAGGAAAGAAAAGCATGCACAATGCAAATTACACGTTTGATTTTTATTCACATGATTTCTTTTCATCTTGAAGAATGCTGACCTGCTGTTAGTGAAAATCAGATGTAACTATTAATTTCTGAATTAATAGTGATTCTCCTTTAAATCGCAGATATATGAGTGGCCTTCTGGTGTATAATGTGAATTATGCTCAATGTTTTCATTCAAATATAGTCATCTCTTGGTGTCTATGGGGGACTACTGATCCAAGACATTCCCCCATATAAAAATTCAGGGGTGCTAAAGTCCCTGATATAAAGTGGTATAATGTTTATACACAATCTATGCACAACCTCCCATATGTAACACTTTAAATCATCTCTAGATTACTTATAATATCTAACATGATATAAATGCTATGTAAATAACTGCGATGCTGTAGTGTTTAGAAAATAATGGGGGGGGCTGTACATGTTCAGTAGAGACCCAACTATCCATTTCCCCTCCTAATATTTTCAATCTGCAATATAGAATTCACAGATGTAGAACCCAGATATGGAGAGTTGACAGTACCACCACTGTAATTATAATAGTTCCCATCATATAGACACCCTTTCATTGTTCATTCCCTCGCTCATAAGACAGCAGTCTAAGAGCTTCAACTATCACCTATCTATGGGTGACTTTCAAATAGTTTTCAGGTCCAACTACATATGTTCTCCCAAGCTTTCCTGGGAGGTAGAATAAAATAGAAGAAATAGCATGAGCCTGCAAGACCTCCCTGAGCTTAAATCCAACTATACTTCTTACCCAGATATTAATGAATTATCTTATCTGCTAGCCTGTTTCTTCATCTGCAAAATGAATTGTTGATCTAAGAGGACTGATGTGAAAATTACTGAAAGAAAGTGAAACTGTTTTGTTGTTTCTTTAGTATATTCCGTGTTTCCATTGAAATTTTCTGATTAGAATCTATATGTGTTAACATTTAAGCATCTACAACATGCTAATCTTTAACAGAGGGACAAGAAAGAATGTCCTGCTCTTATAGGACAAATTTAGAAGGCAAGAGAGGTATGTAAACTAATTGATGTTACTGGTGTTAAAAATAAAGCTCTGCATAAAAAAGTTCTTTTCTTAAAAAAAAAAAAACACAGAAAGAATGGCCCCAAATATATTTATCTTCATTTTTCCAGGAAAATTAAAGTCCACTTAATCTTGGAAAGAGAAGGGTATATTTTTGTTTATATCTTCCCATTTATTTTTCAAATTCATTCTAGTTTTTTGTTTGGTACTCTTGAGTCCCACTCATATACACAATCTGCTATTGTATTGCTTCTAAAAACAGGCTGTAATTCTAAAAGTTTCCCAACTCCCATTTATATATATGATCAGAATGGATCATGAATACAAACAGATCAATATAATTTTATGCATCACCATCATAAAAATAATCATTTATTTAGGTAGAACATATTCTCGACCAGTTTATCACCACAGACAATGTCACTAAGCATTTTTCTAGGACCATATATAAATGGAAATTAATTCCCTAGAATTACAACAGAAAAAAAACTTTACTTTTAAGTATTTTACAAATTATACCCTTTTCTCCCTGGGATTTGGTTCAATAGGCTTAGATTTCAAGCTCTACCTGCCTTTGTTTAAAACAAACAAACAAACAACAATAACAACAAAAGCAGAGACTACCTAAGGCCTGCCATTCTTCTCAAATCTGGTACTAAAAGAAGTGACTTCTGCCCAAACATCAGTGACAAGAGTCAAAAAATAGCTATGGAACTATTATCACAGAAAGATTAAGAACATTGGATTTAAAACCATCTAGGATCACTTAAGAAAATTTAAACTGTAGAAGACCCATAAACTAAGAAATTCAGAAGAATAAAATGGGTACACACAAAGACAAAACAAAGCTCATTGCTAGACTTAAAGCAAAATTCATTCTAGATTCTTAATTTACTTACATATTTAACAGTGCTACCCCAAAATCTTCCTTTGATATCTAATATAATCTGGGTTTTCTTTCTTTCTTCTTTTGTATGTGTGTGTGTTTAAGTCTAGAAAGCCAAGTTACTTTGTACTGTTCTTTTTTTTTTTCCTTCAAACTACATCATAACCTAGGGCAGTGGTTCTCAACCTTTCTAATGCCTCAGCCCTTTAATACAGTTCCTGTGGGTCATGACCCACAGGTGGAGAACTGCTGACCTAGGGGAAAAGCTATAGAATAAAAGCATTTTCCCTTTCTTATCTCAACAAAGTTTTAAATCTGAATACCCAGAGCAGAAAGTGTTAGGTATTTTCTCTTTTATAATAAATTATACCTGGAGCCATAAGATGTCTGTAGATAAATCTGAAATTGAAAGGAAAAAATCTATACATGAATTCTCCAGTAGCGTCCAATATTTATATTTAGGTTGAATTCTCAAAGTTCATTTTTAACTTTGTTGTTTGGAACTTGATGGATAGAATCTCAAGGGAGCTCACAAAAACAGATTTAATTATTATGTAATAATGGTTATGGTAATAAAAACCTATTAACAATGAAATATTAAATTTAAGAGAAAGTGCTTTCTAATTTCAAGTAAGGAGTCAGGGACACATTTATTTCCGCATTAGTCTCAACAATAAGATCATCGACCCCTTCCTTCTTAATATCTACCTCACCAGACCCACACACTTATCTTTACCTTGCTCCCTGATAGCAGGGATACCTGGTTTTTCACTGTGTAACAAACCATTCAAGCAACATGTTTAAAAATGCAAATGTCAAGATCCTTTCCCCATAGATTAGGATTCAGTGGATTGGGGCAGGGCCCTAGTCCTTTTTGGGATAGATAGTTTGAATACCACACTTTGAACACTGTTTTAGAGGTTTGGCTGGCAGAATGGGATAGAATTACAGCAGCAGCACACCTCCAGAAAATGACCTGAAGGACCTATACCTCTAGAAGGGGGACAAAGGCTAGAGAGGGCAAAAGCTACGAGAGGAACACAGTAGCTATAAATTTAAGTTTCTTGAAAGTAGAGGATTATCTTCTTATAGGGAACCTACAGATAAGAGAATAAAAACTAGTTGTTCCCCCCAAATGCAAATCTAGTGAAAGGCAGGCTCATAATGACCCTTCCTTTAGAATGGCTATATCTACTAAAAACCAGGACCCAAAGTCCCAGTGTGCTTCAGCCACATAAAGAGGAGATGGAGAGTTGGATGCAAACTAGTGTTTTATGAGCTCTTGAAAACAGATAATTAATAAAATAAATTACTAAAATAAATAAATAAAAATAAAACAGGCAATACAATTATTCTACATCCATGCAAAAATAAATAACAGAAGCTAGTATATGTAAAGGGCAGTTAGAGATTTGCCAACAGATAATCCCAAACTTGCCCCAAATCACTTGTCTTCAAAACACACCCCATACTTTCTCTTAAGAGAGAAAAGCCAGAGTGACCTCTCCCCTGAAGCTGGGTTTTGCTATCTCACAGAAATGAATATTTAAACAGGAAAATAAATATTTCAGGACTATGTCAATCAAACCAATAATCTATTCGGTAAAAAATGACAAACCTGTAATAGTCTTAATGTCTCTAACCTCTTAAAAGCTTTTTTCTATTATGCTTTAAGGCAATATTTATAACCAAACATCCATGAACTGTCTCTCCCCTGCAACAAGAGACCACAAGAACTACTCTAGTTCAGCTACCTTGGAAGGTCCCTAGAGACAATTAATTGTTGGATGTCTATTCTATTCAATGTGATTAGTAATATACAATTCATGGATGATTATTCTTTTTCTCAACCAAATTTTTCACTACAAATTTAAATTAATTTATTCTTTATTTTGTCTTTATGGACAATTAAGTTTGTATCTTCCATATGCTAAACTAGAACATCCTAAAGAACAGCTATAACTCAGGTTCAGAATAAAACATTGGCATGGTTTTATAGTGCCTTCTGAATCAAAAAATATTTAATTACGCATTACAGATTTTAGTTCTGGCATACTACTGTAGTCCACAGCTTTAAAATGGAAAATTAAGATAATATACATATAGTAACAGACAAAATTTTTCCGTACCCACTTCCCAAAACAAAACTATTTTTTTTGTTTGTTTTGTTTTGTTTTGGAGACAGAGCCTCACTTTATCACCCTTGATAGAGTGCTGTGGCATCACAGCTCACAGCAACCTCCAACTCCTGGGCTTAGGCGATTCTCTCGCCTCAGCTTCCCAAGTAGCTGGGACTACAGGCATCTGCCACAATGCCCGGCTATTTTTGGTTGCAGTTTGTACAGGACCGGGTTCAAACCCGCCACCCTCAGTATATGGGGCCGGTGTCCTACTCACTGCGCCAAAGGCGCTGCCCAAACTGCATTTTGTTTACAATCATGGTTGCATAGTAGCTTGTATTTTCTTTAGTCATTTCACAGGTAAAGTGCTTAAGTTGACCAAGGACTGAATTATAAACTTCTTCATCATAGCTTCCTCACCAAATAAAGTGATAATGAGCACACAGCAGTTGCTCTTTAGAAAACGCTCACTAGGCTCGGCGCCTATAGCTCAACTGGCTAAGGGGCCAGCCACGTACACCTAAGGTGGCGGGTTCGAATCCCCAGCCCGGACCCGCCAAACAACAATGACGGCTGCAACCAAAAAATAGCCGGGCGTTGTGGCGGGCGCCTGTGGTCCCAGCTTCTTGGGAGGCAGAGGCAAGAGACTCGCTTGAGCCCAGGAGTTGGAGGTTGCTGTGAGCTGTAATGCCACGGCACTCTACCCA